>JAJHUR010084186.1:3624-33363 GCA_027495735.1 Lutjanus campechanus | reverse complement strand
TGATGAAAAATCCCGAAAATTACCGTTATCATGTTTTTGTAGACACATTTTTCACCAGCTGAATGCTTTTAATGTGAAGCAACAGTGGTAGGAAATGACCAGTTTCACAGTGACTAAATACAGCTCTGACACAGTTTACGGCAAATGATGAGGCTGCTGTCAGTGAGATAAAATTATACTGGATTTCATGCATGCATTTTTTTCCCCCTGTAAATCCCTCGTGTTTAGGCAGCCAATCTGAATCCAGTCGGGGTACGGTGGACTGCACCGCCACATTGATAAAGAGGTCATGATTAAATCTAATTACATCAAATGGTTATTGCAGAAAAAAATCAGACCATAAAGTAAAAAGTGTCAAAATGGGGCTTGATTTTATGAAAATCTTCACATTATATTCATTATGAAATCCAAATCAGAGAAATAAAAGTGAGCGTTTAAGTTTTTGTTTTCAGTTGGTTTGCATTTGTAAATAAGTTTTTCCTCACGAGAATAGTATCTCATCATGAAACAAGTACTCAAACTGTAGTCTTTAAGTAATCATCAAGATTTTCATTTCAATAAATGTCTGTTATATCACTGTCACTGAATGAGGCAACACAATGGTGATTGAGCCCCTGATGAAAGTATTACAACATTTATATATTTGCAGTATTACAAACTGTCTGTGACAACATTCCTGGAAAAAATGTTACTGTGAATGCAAACCAAAGATTTCCTACTGCTGCAGATTTACACTAAAAGTATTTAGATGGCAAAACAATAATTGATTTTTATTGTGAAGTAGTTACAGGAAATGTAATGTGTTTGTTAATGAGCTCGCCTGCAAACACAATATATCACTGATGTAGGGACGTTCCTGCCACACTACACTTAAAATATTATGTTGCAGCAATGTTCCTACATTGAAACGTTACACTGCAGCAACGTTCTGCAACATTGCGCTTAAAACGTTGTTTCAGTGACGTTCCTGCAGCATTACACTTAAAACATCATGTTGCGCCATTGTTAGTGCAACATTAAACACATTATGTTGCAGCAGCGTTCCTGCAGTAATTACACTTGACAGGTTACGTTGCAGCAATGTTACTTCAGCATAACACTTAAAAGTTACGTTGCAGTGATGTTACTGCAACATTATACTTAAAATTTGATGTTTAGGGACGTTGCATGCAACATCCCGTCAATATAAAGCAAATGTTTTCGTAACATCTCCAAAAAGTGGTGGAAACATCAGGACAATATACGAGCAACTTTGTGTTAGCAGGGTTAGCATTTACAGCAATTGTTCATGTAAAATGTGTCTACAAAACAACAACAGTGGTCATTTTTAGCACTTTATTCACAGCAGATCAGTTTGAAATATTACACTTTCACTGTTTGCAGACCGATGCCGTGTGCAGCATAAAATCAGTTGCTCACAGAACGATAGAAAGAAGGCCAATTATTTTCTGACTTCTTTATTAAAACCACAATAGTTTGTTTGGCTGTTCTCACAATTCTGTGACCTGTGACCTCCTAAGGATTGTAAATTTAAGCTGGCTGGCTCTCCTTCTTTGATGGCATAACAGTTAGCGCACCGGTTCTTTCATCCCGTCTTACATGGCGCAGATCTGAAATGTCACACTGACAGTGTAAGGCCTGATCTAGTTCAGGCAGCGTCTCAAATGAGATATTAAAATATTAAAATGAAGACAAAAAGTTTCCCCCGCACAGATGAGAAATGTTAAATGTCCAGAAACTATTGATATCTCCCATCCAGTTTTTGTATAATGCATTCAATCCACTAATTATTAAAAGGTCATAAGAATGTAACAGCTCTGGGGGCTCTTCAGGGCTTCTGTCCTGTTTGATCCTCACACAGCAGTAGCACACAAGCCAATGCAATCAAGTTATATTGAGTTAGAAATAAAGCACATCAAATTGGAAATGAAACACCAAATCACCAAGTAATTGTTCAGCATTTTGCCATACTTGACAGAATGAAAGGAAACCATAATGTTCATGATCACCTTTTGGCATGAAGAAGCCCCAAACCTGCAAATCCACAATTCTGAGTCTCTGATCAACTTATAATATAAATTAAAATACAATATCTTATCTGAAATATGCCTTTATTTTAACGGTTTATTCATGGAGTGTCTGTGCTGTTGAATAATCTTTGCTGTGCTTCAGTTATTCACCCTGAAGTGTGTCTGAAGTACAGCTGAATAATGCTGATTATTATCATTAAATAGCACGACTGAATTATTTTGTTGCCACTCTCTCAGCTTAATTTCCCCCCATGCCTGAGGTGCATCTTTTCTCCAGCAAACCTCAAAGTGGATTCATTTATTTTTTGCCTGTGTACACTTTTTTGTATAACCTCTGAATACCTTTCTGTTTTTTTTTATTCCCAGGCCGGTGTAACAAGGAGACAGTAGCAGACAAATGATAAGGACTATTTGTCAGTTATTCCCAGTTCACAGCCATCCCATTACTTTTTTTTATGAGGGCTTGCGACACCTTTCCTGATGCCCACATCTATCACTTAAGTTTTCTCATGCTCTCCAGCAATGATCAGGTTGCTTGCACTGTCTATATTTAGTCCAGTCAATGTCGCGTAAGGACGGGGAGAGATATCCATAGAGTAAGCATTATGTGAAAGGGGTTGTTAAAGCTGGTCTCTCTATAAAGACACTCAAACATGTTGTCAAACCCATTTATAGGTTCATAATATACTTCAAATACTTCTTTCAGTGCCATCTCTATCTATCAAATGTAATTAAAGCCCTGCTCTCTCTCTATTTCTTGCTGTCTCTCTTGCTTGATGTCAGTTATACTTTGAACCATTCGCCGTGCTGCTTCTTCTGATTGCTCACTCTGGCTTCATTATGTATGTTTAATGAACAAATAGATTCACAGACACCATTAACTCCTCATACACACCCAAATGTAACTCTTCTAATTGAAATGAGGCTCAAATTACACTATCAGAGGGTGGCAATTTATCTCAAAGTATCATCCCTTCTTGCTACTTGTGCAGCACTACACTCTTAGAAATAAAGGTTCTACTGAGGACTGAGGTTCTACCCATGAGTATTTACTGCTGAAGTACCGCTTTTTGAAGCGAGGGTTTGTCAAGGGTTCTGTGTAAGACTAGGGGTTCCGTCAAGGGGTTCTTTGAACCATGATATAAAAGGGTTCTTAGTAGAATCCCACCAAGGGTTCTTGGTAGTTCTTGGTAGAACCCCTTGGTGGGTTTCCAGGTAAACCCCTTAGGTAGGTTCTAATTAAAACCCTTGGAATATGAAAGGGTGGTGGGTAGAACCCCATGAGTTGGTTCTAGATAGATAATAATGATAGTGATATAAAAGGTTCTCAGTAGTATCCCCAGGGTGGTTTCTATGAATATAAAAGGGTTCTTGGAGGGATGTCTGGGGTGGGTTTGATGTAAAACCCTTGGAATATAGAAGGGTTCTCAGTAGAACCCATTGGGTAGATTCTAAATAAAACCCATGGAATATGAAAAGGTTCTCGGTAGAACCCCCCTGGGTGAGATCTTGTTAGAACTCTTAGAAAGAGGAAAGGTTCTGGGGGTGGAACCATCACACCAAAGAGTGATTTCTCTGTAAAAAAAAAAAAAAAAACTCTCATAGGGGGTCAAAATATAACGTTCTATGTTGGGTTCTGGGTAGAACTCTCTGGAAGGGTTCCAAGTAGGACCTTTTATAAAAGGTTCAACCAGGAACCATAAAAAGATTTTAAAAGAGAGTTTATAGTGCTAGTTAGTACCTTGAACCCCCTGAGTGGGTTCTAGATAAAACTCTTGAATATAAAAAGGTTCTGTATAGAACCCCCTGGGTGGGTTCTTGCTAGCACCCTTAGGAAAATTAAGGTTCTGGATAGAACCCCCAGAGAGGGTTCTGGGTGGAACCATTACACCATAGAAAGTTTCTCTGGGTGAAACCTTTCTCAGATGGTTCTAGGCATAACCCTTTATGTTGGGTTCTGAAGGGGTTGCCAGTGGAACCTTTATAAACAATTCTACCAGGAACCAAAAAGCGTTCTCCTATGGAACCCCTTCTGGTTCTAATTAGCACCTTTATTTGTAGAGGTGCACAGTATAATACAGTTATCTACTGGCTGTCAGAGTTAACAGTTGGTCCAGGAAGACAAGTGACATTGAGTAGCTCTCTGGAGTCAGATCGAGTGCCTCTGGGAGACTTTTAAGTGTTGGTCTGGTGTAGTGGCTGCCTGATAAATTGTTTGGTGAGATGTGGTCAATATAACTGATGCTGTCATACTTAATGGATCACTGTCAATGCTTCACATGACATTTGTTTAAGGAAGAAAGAAAAGAAGAGGGTGTTTTAAATGCAAAGATTGCAACAACAAAGATTTACTCCAGAAGATGAATAAGACAATAAGCTCCGGTTTTTACTGCGTATCAATCCACCTGCGCGACATCCATCCCATCTGACAATGGTGGTGTGAAATATGAGCGCAGTCCAACAGCGTGTGTGATTGATAATTGCTGTACTGTGGCTGCCTGCCTGCCACATCCACAGTGGCCTGCCAATTCATCAGGCATCAGAGGCAGATCGGCCCGATGACTAATGTCTGCGCCTGTGTGTGACAAACCTCAGCTATACGCTTTCTGCCGCAGCCAGGCAGCACACTACGACTCGCAAATCTGGCTTATTAGTGGGGGTGACAGTCCAACTCTTGGCATCAAATAATCATATAAAAGGGGAAGAAACTGTTTGATGTGCCTTACCCCACTGACACATTAAAAGTATCCCAAATCAGTCTTAAAGTTCCTGCAACTCTGTGTGCAATTAGCATTTTTCAGTCACCCATATAGAGAAATTTAAAGGGATAGTTAGGATTTTTTGAAGTGGGTTTCTATGAGATATAGCGTATTAGCTTCAGTAGAAGCAGCAGGAAGTGTAGGAAGCATGTACTGCTGTGGACAGATTCAGAAACAGGATGTAATCTAGCAACCTAAAAGGCCCAGCTAAACAAATGAATATTAGCTAAGTGTACGCTATATTTAGAATATTTTCACTGCTTTACCTTGCAGTCAGACAGCCTTTTCTGATGGGAAACCACCCTCATAAGCCAAATATCGCTCTTTCAAAAGCAACCAGACTCCTTTGGCAAATTTTTTTTCTTGCACAATACAGGAGTTACTTAGCTACTGTTGCCTTGATATGTTAGTTAGTTTGTGTTGTCGTATTACTTCAGTGAATCCAAAGCAACACAGTAACACAAACAAACCAACAGCTCGAGGCAGCAGCAGACCAGCAACTCCCGTCTTCTGTGAGGTAAATTTACGGTGTTTGCTAGTGGAGTCTGGTTGCTTTGGAGAGTTTGGAGAGAGTGATATTTTGCTTATATATTGGCAGTATCATCAGAATAGGCCGTCTGATGACGAAGTAAAGTGTTGAAAATATTCTACATGTAGCGTACACTTTACACAAATTAAAGCCCCTTTTCACACTGGTCAAAAAACCCACTAACATTTAACTCAGCTTGACTTGGTTTGACTCAATGCGTCAGCCAAGCACAGCAGAGTTTACATCCGCTCGACAGTGTGTATTTTACTGATACAGGCTAGTCTTGAGTGGAGTGGCTGTAAAACTGTGGATAAACATCCCCATAAAATTTTAACAGTAAAAGTTCCCTGATGTTTTGTTCTCTAAAAAACACAGTCAAACCACAGTGAATCAGTTAGCCACTAAAAAAAATACTTAGAGTTTAAAAAAAAAAACTTTTTCTTTGGTCTTCTGCACACACATGAGTATTCCCAGCGCCCATCAGAAATAAACAGAAAGGCAAATAGCTGTACTGGTAAAAAAGAAAGGAGTCAGTTTCCTATTTTGAGCAGGTTTAGCCGCATTTTAAAAACCTGCAAATACATGTTAATTTTGGTGAAAAAACCTTATGACATTGATTTAAAATACATTTTGCTGCTGACCGTGTCTACAGCAGTACATTGCTTAGCTTCCTGTGGGTACTCCTGCTGCTTCTTCAAACTGTATGTGATACACTGACTATGAATAAGTACCTTCAGAAAATCCTAAATATCCCTTTAAAACGGAGTCTTTCTGAAACTGTATTCCTAAATATGGTAAGTTAGCAGGTGCTGCCAGCTTCTCTCTACACACACCATCCCGTGTGTTAATGAGGCAAGGATATGCTCACTCTCTCTGTTCTTTGCTGATTGACTTCCTATTTCCATCCTTCATTCTTAGATAGGGTCGTTATTAAGCAAATGAGTTGCTGCTCCAGTGGGCTTTGCCATCAGATAGCCGTGACTGAAGGTTAATGGCAGAGTTGTTGAATGGGGAAATAGGAGCACGGGGGGTTTGGGGGGCTCACCAAGCATGACGCCCCTGCTGTGTACTGTACATGTGCCCTTTGACCTGCTGTCACCTGTCTCATGCTCTGGGTCCCAACTCCCACGGGTGCACATTTGGCTCACGCAAGCAGCACCAGATGCTCGCCACTAAACAGAAACAACATCATTAATCAGAGCAGGTAAAGGTGTCCCTAGTTTACTTTTCACTTCCACATAGATTGTTTATTACAGTAATGCATGGTGGGGCTGGTTGTCGTACAATAAATTAGCTAGCAGTCAAGGCTAATGCACCCAAGACGCAGAGGAGAGGGAGGCTGTTGAATGTGCCTAAGGTTGTTTTAAATTGAGCACCTTGCTAGACTGTAATTTACAACACAATCTCACACCGTACAGTAGGTGAGTACACCAGGTTTGTACTTATTATTATTTCCTATTATGTTAGCAGCAACAATCTTGAGTAAAGATGCTGTGCTTCTGGCAATATGGTAATCAAGTGATTGCTGAAGCAGTGACAGAGCGGCATGACCTCAGAGCTGTGCTTGAAATATCTTTAACACAGCTCAAATTAATTGCTTTCCCTGTTTGATTTACCGTTACTCCTCTGCAAAACTTTCCCTCTTGTACCAATGTGTTGTTTAACTTCATTTAAGTCCTCTGTGTTGTTAAAGCCATTTGCATCTGCTCTATAATTAGGTTCTCTGCTGTTTTTTTTCCCTCACGTCAAAGCAAACCAACCAGCAGCTAAGGAGTTTAGCTTCCCTTTTCTGACAAATCCAAAATCCGCACCAAAAATCTTTTGCCGCAGGTTAATTGCCACGTTTGAAAAGTCGACCTCCTTTGCCAGTCTTGAATGAATCCTTTCTTTGTCTCCTGTGTGCCAAACATAAAAAGAAGAAAAATAAATAGCTAGAATCCTTAGGGCTGGCAGTGCCAACAGACATTGTGCTTGGCTCAGTGCCTGGCTGCAAGAGAAGATTCTTTCATTTGCAGCAGGCTTTCCTCCCTCAACAGGGGGATAGAAGGGGGATAGAGGTGGATTTTCCTGTATTACACCAGAAAATCACTCTTTTAATTTGAAATCTGGGTATTTCTTGTCGCTTTTGTCTTTAGCAGAGAAATATGGCAGCTATTCTCAGATGAGCAGCAGGATATACAGTATATTCAATTTGGTGCTTTAGGAGTTGCAAGTAAATATGTACCAGTAACAGCCAAAACAAGTAGGAGATAGCTACTGTAGGGGATTTACATGACTGTTCAAATAGCAAAATGACTTATTAAACCCCTAATTAATCTATTAATCTCAATAATAAATTCAGTTGAATTCTGGTGTAAAAAACATCAAAAGAAAAAAAGCACAGCTGATGTTTCATTCAGTGCTGAGATTAGGGGATGAACTCAGATAATCACTGCAAAATAGCACTTTAGGCAACATTTCTGATTTCATCTAACTACATAAGCCCTGCCTTAGGTAGGCCTGTGTAAAGACCTTTCAGTAGATAAGGCACTTTCCAAGATGATTCCCCCTTTCATTGATGTGTGAATATGTGGATTACAAGACACTCATTCTTATACAAATTCTGATGTACTCTGATAAACATGAAAGAGTTTGTGTTAAGTGTGAGCCACTATCTAAAGAGCATAAACACAGCCTTGTGGATCTAACCATCAAATGAACTAAGCAGAGTTTGCAGAAGAATGGTGATGCTGATGTGCATTCTGTATTTTGCTGTTTACACATAATTAATAGAATATCATTGTTTCCTCACAGCATATTACCAAAGAACAATTGTGTTGATACTAGACAATTGTGCAAATGAGAACATATTCTAGCCCCAGTAGCAGCATGGCTCTGTCAGTTGGTCCATACCATAAAATTTTATGCCAACTTTTAATTTGCCCAATACTTTAGTTTCTGACCAAATGCAGTTGACATTTTCCCACCCAGCACCCATGTTGTATAGGTACCAAATGTATATACGCCCATCTGTACCCCAATGAGTGTGATGATCTTAAAATGAGGTGTGGTCAGGCGCATTGCTGTTGCATTGCTATGTTGAGGTAGCAGAGAGCGACTGCGACATTGACCAATTGATCTAAAGTCAATGGCAGTATTTTCCTGCAATTTAAAGGACACGTCATTCAGAGTAGGATATGATACCTTTTTTGGAGTAAAGCAGCTGTCTAAAAAATATGTCCTATGTTTCCCGTGTTCTTCAGTTTTTAATTTTCCTGCTTAAATATTCATGAAGCAGTGTCATTACTGGTTACAAAGAAATGAAAATGACTAAAAGTAGCCGCTCTAATGATTAAATCAGCTTTTTAATCATGTTGAGGAGTGTGAGCTTTCCAGGTGATTTCCTTATGTTGTGTTGTATTGATGTCTGAATGTTTTCTTTAATTTACTTTAATGATTAGCGGAGCTGCTTTCAGTCATTAACGTAGTAATGTGTCCATGCGGGCAGTAATGTTACAGCAGTGATGCTGCTGTTGTTCATGCGTAAATGCACACAGTGTCTCTTTGGGGAGACACTTCACCCTGTTCCATTCACCTTCAACCTATTTGCTAGTCATAATGTTAATTTTTATGACTCAGCCCATCTGACCTTCGGATTAACAGCAGTGCCTGCATTGCGACAAGTGGGTTATTTTAGTATCCCCATTTACTTTTCCAACTTGCTGAACCCATCATGTAAATAGCAATGCACCAGAGGCAGGCACACCTGGTTCTTAAAGGGAATATGAGATGACAATCTTATTGGTTTAATTCATTTCATTCTATTTCAACCACCTGCAACCCATCGGCTCATCATAATGTTAATTATCATGACCCGGCCCTTCCAATCACGAATTAACCGCAGTGTCTGCATCACCACAGTTGGTCATTTCAGCATCCTTGTTCGCTTCTCCAACTTGGCGAACTTTTCATTTAAATAGCAATGCACCAGACGCAGGCACACCTGGCTCTTACAGGGAATGGAAGATAATACTGGTTAGTTTACTTCATGTTACGCCCAACACGCCTATGATTAATCAATTTAATTCAACCCCTTTATGAGTAGCAAAGTGGAGGTGGACTCACCTTAAATGTACTTGTGCCATGCACTTTAGACCATGCGCTATAGATCATCAAAAAAGGACATTTTCTTTACTGAGTGAGCAGAACCTAAACACCTGTATTTGAGTTTAACTTGAACCAAAAAATACATTTTATCTCAGTTTCTCTCAGTTATAGAGCGCATGTTGCAAAAGAGTTACACAGAACACGATGGAGACACCTGTCTGACAAAGACAACTACAAGTACACACATAAAGCTCAACATGTGGGTGTTAAAAGAGAGTGTGACTCTTTGGTCTCGAGGGTGGGGAGGGTTAGTGTCTATAGAGGGCTGGTTGATCAGGGTGAACGCTGTGGGAATGACTCTGTCCAGTTGAGGGTGGTGCAGCTGACACTAATGCACCAGAAGTGGCTTCTATGTGAAAGAGGCAGTTGTTCAGATGGAAGAGGTCAAAAGGAGTCCTCTTTTCCTCTTGGCTTGCTCTGACACTGAACACAGCCATCAGCCAACAACCATCCCCGCCAGTTAAATTACATGGTTGCAGTTTTTGGCTCTGCAGCAACGAGGAGGAACATCTTCTGTTGGGCCATGAAAAAAATCGACTGCATTGTGCTCAGAGAGTACAGAGACATTGATTGCCAGTCAAAGATGAGCCTGTCACTCAGTCCTCATCTCCATATCCTTGGCGAGTGTTGACATTTTCTGTGTGATGGGAGCTTTTGCTCATTTCTTGCTCTCAGTCGCTGTTTTACATCTGCACATCACTGCTTTTATCTGGCCTGCAGAGCGGAGTGTGCCAGCCACATTATTAATTACTTGCTCAGTGATTAATTACAACAGATTAATAGGTATATAAAAGCAATTTACAATGTGACTAAGTGCATATTTACATGGCACAATCAATAAAGCAGTTAATAAACAAAATTAGCAAAACATTCATTAATTAATCAGTCTATTGATTATTCATGATTCTGTCTCTGAGCAGTGAATAAATTTGGCAATTTATGAATGGATTTGTCCAATTATTCCGGAGCCTGATGTTGTCTTGTATTCTAATTCAACTTTGCAAAACACAAATGGCAGTTGCTTGTTCAAAGTTTCCTTTATTGAATAAATTATAAATGTCCCGAAGAGCTTTCTGTGGCATTAGGAGTTTAGCGGGAATGAATAAAGATGAACTGGCTGCACTGTATTTTTTATTGCACTGCATGTATTAAAAAGACTCATGACTACTTCACACACACTTTAAATTAACTACAGTACAACCCCTTTCAGACATGCTTCTCTTCATGTAAATGTGATGGCAATAATTATACTGTGCATGTTGGTCATGTCTGAATAAGCTCTTGGGTCGCTTTTACATAAAAGGCATTAAGTCAGTCTTACTAGGACGGTCATAGCAATACTGAAGACACGACACATATCTGAACTGAATGCTGTCAGATCAATATGAAGCATGAAGCAGCGCAAGTTTAAATACGCTGTAAAAAACGAAATGCATTTGACTAAGATCGCTGTAATACATTTCTCATCTAGATATCACTTCCTATGCGCACCAAAAATAACATCAGTTTATGACTTTGAAACGCTGTGAATGAGTCGATAGGCCAAGTCCACCGCAGGCCAAGTCGCCATTTCACTCGTCCTCTGTCTCAGTGCACTCATCCTCAGCTCATGGGGTGAGCACTGAGCTGCACTTATGCAGATAAAATAACTAAAATCACCCCCCAAAAACAGCCGTTGATGGGTTGCCGATAGACGATATATTTGTCCAATTGCCCAACCCTAATATAACAGGTTAAAAAAACACTTGTACAACTACATTAATATTCAGAGCAGTTGTCTTCCTTTTTATATATTTCATAAATTTTAAACTTTCCTTTGTGCCAACGACTTGGAACTCTATTGGATGGTCTAATTTCATTATTTTTCATGTCCTTGCCAGCGCAGACTTCTATGTGGCATGGATATGAACTTTTGTGCCTTTTGTGGTTCCTGGACAAAATCTGACAAAACTTTTAAAAAATATGGTGGTGTGAAGCTAGAAAAAAGTGAGTTCAAAAGACCACTGTAGCCTCAACTCTGCTCGAGGATACATTAGCTGTGATTTGTGAGTTCACATAATCAATCTTGTTATGGCACAGTCACACATGCGTGAATTCACGTCATTTGTTCATGTTGAGTTCAACTTTGGGGAAGAAAGGAGTAACAGCCCCAACCCTCAGCAGGCGCTGGCCATTCCTCTGCATTAGTATGTGTGACTGGGCCCTTATGTGCAGTGCTTTGGGCCAATAAGCATCCTGTGAAAAGCTATAGGCAACTATTGTTGTGCTTTAGGTGTGACGACAGCTAGAAGCAACTTTTCATTCAAAAACAACAGTGATGGCTACTAAAGAGGTTAGCGTAGATGCACCTATAGCATCAGTTACATCAGAACAACAAAGAACAGCACTAAAGGCTTTTCTCTCTAAAAAAGACTTTCGCTCTTCTTCCGACAGGGTTCTGCTCTTCTATTATGTCACATGGTTTGTTGATCTTATTGGTTGATGTTAGCTCAGAACAGACAGTAGTAGTTCAGCCAATTGTCTGCCAAGTATTTTTGGAAGTGCGTGCCCTTTTCCAAAAAGTCTTCATGGATAGGTTCTCAAATGGTTCTGTGTAACAAACCATCTGGCGGTTAACATTAGCCACTACTAGCGTAACATGATAGAATCTCCGACCTAATTGTCAGCAGTTGAGTTGCATTGTTGACAATGCAGGTGCCAGGTTTTAATGAAGAGGTAGAATGTGTGGAATGAAAAAGAAAGATAACTCATTCTGCTGCACCCTTTTCCCAAAAACAGTCCATTGTGATTCAGACATTGTTATGTGAGTGCAACACTAATCAGGGGAATGCTCTTTCAAGTACAAAGGTGGATGTAGCATGGCTGAATCACAGCAAGCTCATTTAGGTCATTTTTGGAACAGTCACATATATGTGATTTTTGAAGACGCTGACAAACAACCTATTCAGTCATTTCGGTATGGGGACTTTTTGTCTGATTCATGAAAAGAAAATAGAATAATTCTGTCCCGTTAGTCTTTGTAAATTAAATAAGAGACAGGCAGCTGTTACAAAAATGAGTCTCAGATGCCTGGACTCTGAAAATGAGTGCTATGATTAAAGCTTTTGCCAATTGATTTTTTTTTCCATCATATTACCTGATCTTACTTTCCATTTCGTCTCTTTATTACAGACTTATGACTAATAGATGATACACAAGGGATGGCGCTTTCAATTCCATTCACCTTTTTCAATTAGAAATTAATTATTCAGGAAGCTATCCCAGTTAACTGCCAAACCTTGCCACTCAGACATCTTTCATTGCCCATTTGATTAGTGATCATTTGTTCATCAGCTTGGTAACATTTAATAGAGAGCGTCCGCAGACAGCTGAGTCCGCGATTCAGAAGTGAGCCATCTGAGGAAGAAAAGCCCCCGGGTAATGATTATGTCACAAGTTATTCCTCTTTTCTTCTTCCTTTCTTTTCTTTTTGCCCTTTTCTAACTGAACTGAGCTCTCCAGCACAACATCAGTGTTTTGGCCCAGAAGTTCAAACATTTTGTCTCCCAGTGAGGAAGAGGAGCGAGCAATTAGCCCCATAAATAAGGGAGAAGCCCAAAACCAAAGCTAGCAAGGCAGCCTGTTTTGTCATTGCACTGAGTTCACGACAAGGTCGAGTGTTAAATATGGTCCATCGTCCAAAAATAGCTGACTTGCGGAGAGGAACAAATGTCCAGGAGTTTGTACGCCACCATATCATAAGAGTATACATGCAACAGCCGGAAAATATCATCATTAATGATTTATGTATAACTTCCCACGACAGCATGTTGCTTGCTGTTGGAGTTGACCTATTTATCACGCCCACTGTGGGCAATAAATGATGTCTTGTATTATTAACGCCGTCTCCGAAGGACAATTGTCACCCGTTGTAACCCACCATGGAGCATTGTTCCTAATGCATAATTTATGCTGTGCAATTAAGTGGGATCAAGCAAACTAGCTTGGCTTTTCCAAATGTCTGTGATATTTGAGTTTGCATACTCTGTAGAGACTTTATATCAGCATCAAATATGATACTTGGGGATTAGACCTCACTTGAAAAGTCACACTTTCATCCCTGATCCAGTGTCCAGTTTAAAAGTGAACATTTTTCTGTATCTCATTTGAATCTCTAAAGCTGAACTTGCTGTATTTCTTACATCAAAACCAATTTATTTTAAAACTTGCAAGACTAATCAATTGAATCTCTCTTTTGTGATTCTTTTCCAGCAAATCAGTTTCAGCACTTACGCGTTACCCCATTATCTGCGTCGACTCAGGCCAGTGTGACAGGATGAGATGGGATTTAATAAAGACTTAAGAATAAAGGTGAATTGAAGAAGAAAGTTAAGGTCAGTGCACAGCGAAGACAGGTATAGCTTCAGTTTGGCCTACTTCTGCTTGACCTGTATTGCCACTGTGTGCTCTGTATGTCTGTGCAGCATTATGCTTGACTGTGAGCTGCAACAAAGCAAAGACAGTGGCTCTTGGGACACAGATGCAGTATCACGAGGGTCACAGCAGACCAAGAGGAATTCAGCAACTCTTTATCACCAGGGATGGGAAAGGACAGACTGCTAGGTCATACGCTTAAAGCATTGTTTTTCTTCTGTCTCGCCTGCTCATTTTCTCCATTTCTCTATCCATTACTGGTTGAAGTGAGGCTGCAGGTGAGTTTTTATATTTTCCAATCCGGAAAGATTGTGTGAGGGACTGAGGGAGGCAACAGCTAGAACTTTAAGCTGAGTGGTTGAATGGTTTTACCACCTTATTGCATAAGTTGATATGATGGGGGACTGGCCATTGTTCCGACTGCCCATTATTTCTGAAAAATGTCCCACTGGACCAAAACCCTGTTTGTCTGACAGCCCATTATCCTGAAAACAAAAGGCCACGGCTCCGAAAATATACACTCTGCCTGCTGTTGACTGCTGGCCCTGTCCATGGTGCTGAATCTGCAGGGTTTTGCCCTCAATAGGCTATCTTTCTGGCCTTACACCAAATGACATTAAGTTAATCAGAGTTCAAAATTAATGCAGAATGTTCAACAAATGAGAAAGTGTCTGCTTATAAGTTGTAAGAAATCATTAATACCTTTCAGAAGGAGTAGATGTTTGTAAAGGTTAAATTGAGCAATATGTCAGTGATGTCTGGCAGTAATACAGTTTGTATTTTTTGGTCAGGGGGTTTTTGTTTTCAGCATAACAGACTTAGCTTTACATTAACAGACAATTGGCAGAAACAGCTGATCAACTTACAGTGTAGGACTCGTCATTGCTTGTTATTGTCAATTTACAATATTGCACTTAACCAGAGCTCCTGCAGTGTTTATGCAGCCTGCCTGAGCTTCCTTGAGTCTGGGGAAGAGGGGGCGGGAGGAAACTCGCTTCAACCATAGATCGTATATTAAATAGCATTTCAACCTATTTAATATCTCGTCTATGGCTCCAAATTGCTATTTTTGGACTGCAGTACTCATCATTGGATGTCCAGTTGTTACATATTGCTCCTGAAAAGCTTGTTTAAATAACAATAATTGGATGATTTGCAGTCATTTCCTGGAATCGTCAAAATTGTCTTTTCCCCTGAATTGAGGTAATACTGGTGTTTTAGAACTCAACACCATGCTTTTTAACCTTTTCACTCTCACATTTGCATGTGTGCATCTGTGGGCACCGTTCTGTCCAACCACAGTCCTGATACATCCTAATATTGTCATATTTATTTTACCAGCTCTTTCAGGTCACCCAGAAAGTTAATTGCAGACGCACTCCCTTTACTTTCACAGTTAGTTTAACCTAATAAACTCAGGAGACATATTTTAGGAGATTGCAAAACATGTATGGCAATTTCATGGCTGTTGTACTTTCTGTGAAGCCACATTTAATTAGAAACCATGTGAGTGTGAACAATATCAACAACAAGCTCATTGCAGGCTCACAAATTTTATTTACAGCTGACGATTCATTTAACAAACCACATCAGTTTTTGGTCGTGCAATTTTCATTATTTTTAGGAACCCAAAAATGGCACACGTGCATCAGGACACAGGATTGGTGGTAAAGTAAGAGGGGATTGTAAAGTTTGGTCGCGAGAGCACGGCTAGCTTTTGTTAGTGTGTCAAGTGATGAGTTTTATAAGTTAACCAGTTTCAGGAACATCTGAATGAACAGCATAATGATATACAGTAGACAGTTAATCATCATTTAGAGCTACAACCACTCTGTACATATTAGAAATACCCATTTATCTTAAAGGCTCACAGGAATGTGTGTCATTACAGCCTATTGTCACTGCTCTGCTAGCTCTAATTTGGTAGTTTTAACAAGGATTGTGATTGCATGATTGATTGAGTAGGTAAATACTATTATTATAATGTGATGGCCTACAATATAGGAGTGGATTGGGATTCTTTATTAATTATTGTCCTCATCCATCTCTTCTGTCCCTCTCCTCGGTTCCTGTGAAACCTATTTATCTTATTGATTTTTCATCAGACATTAAATTACAGAGCTTCCACTTTGTTTTTTTCCTCTTTTCTCTGTTTGCACTTTGATTTTCTCTGGAGATTTTGGTTTGTAATGAGTTCTTACTTCAAGGTAAAATGGTGACTCACCAAGAAAAGCGTTGCATCTGCACTCTGATTCAGTTTCGCTGCTGACCTTTTTTGTTTTTGTGAGTGTGTGTGTGTGTGGATTGAGGAGAAAGTGACTGAAAGCGGGACGACAGGAAGGAGAAGGAGAAGGAGAGGGAGCCCCAAATATATACTATTAGCCACAGGGACATTTATGTCCTGTGTTTAGCAGGAAGCTCCAGCATCAGCTATGAGTCAGTGTCCATAATGACTTCAAACCTTCAAACTTCCATGACACAGAGGTGTTTGAATGTAGTTACTAACAGGGCCACAGTGTGTGTGTCATTTGTCCAGGACTGCCAGTCCCGATGGCTGATTGAAAAAACAAAACAAAACAAAAACTAAGAGGACAAAAATCACATCACCTCAGGACTAGATACATCATCACATTTATTTTGTAATCTAATTACATGTAAAGTTACGTGTAACTAGTTACTCCCCATCACTGCTAGTTGATAAGCCTTGCTTTAGCCTAGCAGTTGTTGCTGGTTAAGAGGAGTGATGGGTCAGCAGTCAGTACAGGTTATATATAGGTTTTTATATCTTTAATCAAAACACTAAACCAGTTCACATATTTTACCCAAAACCCACTTATTCTTTATACGACAGTACATGCATGGTCTTGCTTTCTTTTTAAAGGTACCAGTCTGAATTTTTTTCCCCAGCAGTCAGAATCACTGTGAGTGTTACTGGCACTGAGTAACCAACTAAATTAATTGTTTGTATTTTTTATTTCCGCCTGGATTTTTTAAATGGAATAATATTCCTTCAGATGACTAAAATTGTGACTTACTAGAAAACACAATGAGCCTACCTTAGTCCAACTTCAAATGTGATAACAATATCACAAAAAAATGAATATTTACTAATGTTTTTCTAGGGGTAATGTCCAGGCTAAGTCTAAAAAAGGTCACTAGGAGACCCCAAGAGAGAGTAACGGAAGCCTTGTTAACAAATAAACAAGTGCTGTGGTGGAAAAAAAAGGGTCATATATGAAACAACTCACAGTGGCACGACCTAAGTGCAACTGATTTCCATATTCTGGCTTTCATTTCAGGATTTCATTGGTGATACAAAGCGCCAATCATCAAGATAGGCAAAGTCTTCCTTTCAACTTGGACTCTGATTGGCCATTGTGGGGTCTGAACAGGGCATGGAAGCTCTTATTGGCTTAAATGAGGTGTCAATCAACACGTCAGACTGCAGGAGAGATTGAGGTGCTACACTTATAAGGTGTGTAAGGGAGGAGAGAGACGATTGTAGTTAAGGATTACAGTTTCAGCTGGCTGGCTTTTTTTTTGTTTTTTGTTTTTTTTTTTTTTTTTGGGGGTTTTTTTTGGAGTTTTTCTGGATTTTTTGTTGGAAATCATGTTTTGGACTGAATATGTCACCGGATTGGATCAGCTGGTGCTTTGGGCTTTAAATAAGTCTGTTTTTGTCAGTTTGTATCAACATTTGGCTCATTAGGGGAGCCTTCACAGTAAGTGCCTCACAATTGGTTGTTTGCTGGCTTGTCACGCTGACTGTAGCAGCTGTTATGACTGTATCTGGACATGCTTGGCATCAATGGAATCACAAGAATCGCAGCTTTCTGAAAGTGTGTCACAGTATACATGGTCACATAATAGTTATTTGTTTTGGTAAATATATGCAAAAGTGTAAACATTAACTGGCTGATTTTGTGCATTTTGAGGGTATTTGTGGATCTGATTGTGTGTTTTGGACTGAAAATGTGACCAGACTGGATTTAATAGACCTTGCCAGTGTAAAAGCAGTGTTTGTGTTGAACATTCTTATTATTCTGTAGGGTTACTGTTGAGTTTTAAAATGTAGGTTACTCACATTTTTGTATTTTTTTTAAATAGTTTTATAATTTGTTTGTTTGAGGTGCTGATTGTACTTGCTGCTGTGACTGTATCTGGAAATGGCTGGCATCAATGGAAACACAAGAATTTAAGTTTTTTAACGGTATAGTACATGAGTTTATCTGTTTACATAATAGTCTTACAGTTTTATGGTGCACGGCACATGGATACCACTTAACGTCTTGGAAATTTCACACTTTCAACAGGTGACAAACAACATTGAAAGATAGTAAACTTTGGACAGAGATGACAGTCAAACCATTTATAGAGACTACAAAAGTTGATCAGAGACAAACTACAAGTGAACCGTTACCTTCAAGCTTCAAGGTGGAACTGGCTCCAACTAGCCTCAAGCTTATAATCCAGCTCAAGAATGAGGAAGAGGTCGGTCAGGCCCTCCAAAGAGAAATAACTCACCTCAAGGAGAACCTGACGGAGCAGGAGGAGGACGCCCTCACTGTTATACAGGCCTTCAAACTCATGTCGGAGCCAAATCTATTCAAGATGCAAGATTAGCTGCAGATGAACTCCAGGTCTGTTGATCAAGCATGCATTCTCGCACACACACACACACACACACATGCAAGTGATTGCATGATCCCCCTCCAGGCTTATGTTGGCATAGATAATAACAATTCTGCTTGTGCAGCTGTATTTTGTAGTAGTGATAAAGGTAACCAGTATTACACACAACACTGCAACAACAAATTCTGGAGTGGATCCCAATCATTGTGTAGATACATTATTATTTTTCATTTTAGTTAACATTGTTTGTCTTCTGCTTTTGAGAGTCTTATAAATGTCACACATTGCATTCATATTGGTGTATTTAATGGTTCTTTTCATTAAAATGGAGCTGCTCTCTTGTTAAACTGATATCACCTCATACTTTTTTTTTATTGTGCTAGTGCTTGTATGATGGATTAAATATATCAGTATCACAAAAGTAGCAGCCAATGACAACTAACAAATAAATTTTCTGTCTTAACATATACAGACATAATTTCAAACATTTCATCAGTGGAAAAATCCTAATATAGGTTTTCATCTTCTCTAAGTTGTCTAATTTCTCTAAATTACACATGCTGAAGGGACAATGAAGCCTAAATGTCAGAGAAAGGGCAGATCTTGCACAAGGCGCTCCACTGCTGTGAGGTCAAAGTTGTTCCGCAGCAGGTGTAAAGACCTAAATGACCCAAAGATAAAGACAAAATTGGAACATTCTGTCTTGGCCGTGTAGCTTCTGTACCGATTGTCACTACTGTGCTTGGTGGCGTGTCTGTGTGTGTGTCAGTGTATGTGTATAACAAGTCCAAGTGGCATGTGTGTTTGTGCATGCATGTGTTATATGTTCCCACATGCTTGTAAATTACAAATGCCCCCACTTCAGATCCTTTGGCCCCAATAATTTGAGTTTGATTGTGTAGCTGTTTCACTCCACACAAAGGTCTGCAGAGGTAATAAATATGGGAAGGAAATATGAACAGGGACTCTCGAACAAAAACACCTGAAAGAGCCAGCACTCAACAGCTCAATTTCAGCTCTAATTTTTCTCCCACATGAGCATAATTATCATGCACAAGCTTTTTTTTTTTACCCTTCTGTCGTCTCTAAGCACCTTTAAATGGACGCTAGTGTGCCACCTTGTTATCTGAATTGTGTAAAAGTCAAAAGTAGAGCCTCCTCATTTCCTCACAGCACAGATGGATGCACCTCTGTCATAACTTGCCACACTGACGGCACTTTCTGATTGCTGTTTCAGCTGTCATATCTCCGCTTTTTCATGATGCTTAGTGATACTTTTAATATGAGCTATCAGAGGACTTTCTCCCCTTTCTTCTTTCTCTTTTCATCTTACTGCAGTAATCAGATATTTCACACCACACAATAAAAGACCAAGGGCTAAAGGAAGAATCCCTGACTACTGATTTTGGTAGCTAATCACCCTCAGTGCTCTGTGGGTAATATGTGCAACCTTCTGGACATTAACAGTGGCTTATTGGCTGCAAGTGACAGCAGAGTGCTGTTTTTCAAGGCTGGGGATGCGGGGTGCTGTTTAATATGCATGGACTCACTAATTACAGCCCTCTTACTCTAATGATGTGGCCTTGAGACTGGCATGCAGAGGAATGGGCTCAAATATGCATGCATACACACACATTCTGTCTCTTTCACACACAAGTCGCCAAAACACACAACACCCAGGCTGCTGGATAAGTTTGAATCAATCTGAGGATCCCCTTGAGCAAATCAGCATGTTATAGTGGAAATGTGAGATGGTGCGTAGGATGGCACAGCACATATGCTATAACAGATAAAATACAACACCAGCACATAGACAAGAATGACAAGAAACATTTAGACTGCTGCACGGACAAAGATTAATTTAATCTAAGAGTAGTTTTAACCAGAGTAAAAGGTTCAAAATAAGTAGATCGAGGTTTTAAATTTAGATGAGCTGTGTTGCACAATTAAAAACTAATCCTGATTTAGTAAATCCAAGTTTAGTGAGGTAAACCAAAAGTTATTTATTTATACGGTTTAAAGTTACAGGTGACCAAATGTGCCAGTTTTAGCCATCTTGGCTAATTTTCAACGGTAGTCCTGGGGCTATTTATCAGAATGCTTGTTTACCAAAATTAACAATTGCAGTCAGTACTTAAAATTTGTTTTCCCTAACAAAGTGTCACATTGTTTGCTAGCTCACTGAACAATTAACAAAATATTAGCAGGATTATTTGCTAACTAGCTAACACATTAAGAAAACATTACATTGTTTACTAGCTATTTAAGAAGTTAATAAAACAAATTGTCTGCTTGCTAGTTAAACAGTTAAACAAATATTAACATAAACATTAACGTTTACAACCTTATATTGTTTGATTGCTAGCTAAAAAGTTAGTTAGCCTACACATGATGGTTTAACAGAGAAGCTCTGGAAAAAAGAGTTTTAATAGATCAGCTGGAATGAAATAAAGAACCGACACATCATAAAACAGTTGAGTTGTAACTTCTTTGAGAGGCTTGGTTGTATTGATCAATCCATCTCAAAAAGGCAGCAAATTCAAAAGGTAAACTTCCTCCAATGTAAGTTTTAAGTTAATACTGGATCACAGTTTAAAGTGGAGTCTGAAGTTTTGGTACAACAGAAATAAATTCAGAAAAACTAAACTGCGAATTAACCATAATTTAATTGAGTTTAAAAGTTAATCCTTGTTGGTGCGACCCAGCCTCGATGAAATAAAGAGTCACATTTGGAGAGATCCAAACAGATAAGGCAGATTTATGGCTAAGAGAGAAAATTACTGAATTACACAAAAGATGAACATGCCCATAGAAAATTGTAATGTCAATTGGTGGATCAGAAGGGTAATTTTGGTTTTCGGTAGATGAGGTTCATATTCTGTTTCTCCTCCAAAGCTGGCACGGGGACGTCAACCTGGGAGGCTGCCTAGCACACTGTCACTGAGTGTCAGTGAGTAATCTGAAGTCTTCCCTCCTGCCTCCCTAATCAACCATCTATTACACCGCTGTCTGCGGCTCTCCAGGAAAACACCGCCACAGCTCGCATGTACATCACACTCTTTCAGTACACACACAATTATTTATCTGCCCACGTCTCTCTCTCTCCAACACGCTCTCATCCGAACACAAGCCCGAGCACAAAAGCTGCAAATTCCCTCGGTACTTTTGTTTCTGTTGCTGTCTCTCACACACACACACACAAAAGTAAACACACACTCCCTCTCTCTAGCACTCTCCAAAGGCACTGTGGGAGCTTGCTGTGGCGGAGACATTAAACACATGGAAGCAAAATATCCTGTTTGAGCCAGGGCACACTGACACCACACTGCGGCTCTGCTCTTTGATGAACGCCCAGCTGAAATTTAGAAAATACACTTCAGCAGAAAATACTGCACATTCAGATGCTGCCCTGTGTCGTGGGAGGTGATTGCATTGTGTTTGTGAAACACAAAGCGAATTAATAATTCACACAAGACAGAAACATATTGCACAATTTACACGCCGCCTTTGCATTACCATGAATCATGCTGGATTAGTTAACGACGGTACAAGCTTTTTTATTTTATTTTTTTTTTATGTAGGGGTTCTTGTACAAAAAAAAAAATGCACTGGCAATTCCCTTGAGAGAGCTGAGGCTGAAATTGAAAGCAAGGCATCCAAATTGTTCCTCAGCCCTCAGCAGGGCTTCTGCTGCTACACGGCAGAAATTCCACAGCTCCGTGCCGCACCGTGGCTAGCAGAGGGGGAGATTACAGCATTGTGCATGCTTTCTGGAGCCGTATCTTCGCCCCCTGCTCTGCGGGTGGTTTTCACACCCACAAAATGGATCAATTATCCAGTCACAGACACCCATCCACACCACTCTCACACAATTAACTCGGCCTGACACATGACAAGAGGACTGGATGATTTGGGAACAGCTTCTTCAGTCGTAAAATCGATCTAAATGCATACCCTCTCAACCTTCTCCAAAAATAACAAATCTGTCCTTTTTTCTGTTTTACTCCAGCGCTCCTTCAATCACAACACGGCCCATCTGTGTTCTAACAGTAGAGGCAATGCTCCCTTGACACTGGCATATGTAGGAATGTGACTACCAAACTGTTTGGACTTAATTAGATGCAAATAAAGCTGAGATGCACAGTTGTTTGCACAGTCTCCAGCACTGACCCAATTGGCAAAGTCATATTAGTAACAAAGGGATACAATCTGAATGTGAACGCCTCCTGCGGTTTGTTGACAGAGAACATGATGTTGCTTTAACTGCTGTTTTGTTCTGGTGCTGAAATGCAGAGGACACATTGAGGCAGTCAGGGAGACATTTCATGGGCCAACGCTTAGACAGTGTCATAATGTTTGACTCCTGGTTGGCCTAGATTAAACTGTAATGAGGTTTACATTCTTTAAAAAAAAAAAACTAAAGAGAAATGCGACAAAAGTTTTCTCTCAAGTTTCAAAATAACAAGCATGGTCTTCAGTGTGCATCCAATCATATAAAAGGCAAACAGGATAATTCATTAAAGTAGTGTGATTAGTTGTTTCAGTGGTAAGTAGTGTAACAGTGAGGTTACTGAAAAAAAGACAAATTAATTGTTCCAGTCTCATGCTTTTAGCTTAATTTAAAAACTGATGGATGATTCCTGAACGGAGGCTTGCCAGGGATGAACGTTTGTGGCCCAGCTCAGAACGCACAACATACAGTGTGAATACAACAACTTTAAAGGTTTCAGGAGTCGCATTTCCCCTTTTTTGGTCAGCTTCATTAATACTGTATCTCCAGTTTCTGTGCCTAGCTAACATGAACCATATCAGTCTGACAACCGTAAACAGAGAACCGAGCTTGATATGAACCTTCCATCAAACTCCCAGTAAGACAGCGAACAAGCATCCAAAACAAGCATCCAAACTGTTGAAATAACATCAATTCAGGCATAAAAAAGTAACACCGGCATTATTCCTTTTTTTTTTAATCTAGAAACACCATCAGAGGAACTCCTCTTAAAGCTTTCTGCTTTACTTTAAAGCAACAGTGATCAATTGTTATATATTAAGAATCTATCAAACAGCAATGTGAAAATAACAATATGAAAGTTATTTCTCAGAGAATTATCGCCCAAATCCCTTTGTCTGTACACAGCTTTATAGTGAGTTTTAGCTCATAGCTTAGCTACCTGGTCTGTAACTCCACTGTTTTGGTTTACTCTCACTGCTGTAGTGCTATTTTCAGAAAAAAGAAAAATCTAGCTCTAAAAACCCAATGTGCCCTACATACCGTTCTACCTCAGCACCAAACAGAGACACAGTTAGGAATGGGCTGTTGAACATAATGGGGCGTTTAGTAGCTAAAGGGCCAGAAGTTTTCCCTCAGGAGCCGGTAGAGATGAAGTGAATATTGGAATTAATGTTACTAAAACTGATGCTTGTTAACAAACTGATGCTAGACAAGTACATTCTATCAACTCAAAAGGTTAAATGTCGATATTTTGTCCGCAACTTGTGTCCATTGCAACTAAAGCCAAGATTTATTGTCCATGAATGCACAGGGGGTCCACTAGGATCCATGTGATGGAGTTGTTATCATCAAAGGGTGTATGTGTAGCCTCTGTGTGGACATCTGCATACCCTACAATTTGTTGTGACTACGCAGACTACAGACACCCATCTACTGTGTGTCCTCCAAACGGACCCCAGAAAGTAGTATAAACAAAGCTAATAGGCATCTACTGCTGTCTGTGTATGTGTCCATTCAGGATTATAAGGTGGCGGAAAAAAATACTCATATGCGTTGAATATAGTATAGTAGTGTAAGAGGTTGCCCTTTGAAATTCAGTATATGCATTACAGTTAATCCAAGTAATCTTGCATTACTTTGACAATCTGTGGATTCGCTTGTTTGCTGTCTTACCAGGAGTTTGATGGATGGCTGATATCAGCTTGGTCTCTGTATTCGACTGATCTGGTAGGCCTACAGGTTAGCTTGGGTGACATCGAGGCACCTAGCGCCTTTGATTGGAGCCTCTTGGTAGCTGAATGGTCGGTCACTGCACATGTCCAAATCCAGCCGGGGACATCTGTTGCATGTCATACCTCCATATCTCTCCCCGTGTTTCCTGTCTGCATCTTAGCCATCAAACTATAGCCAAAGAATAATTCTTAGAAAAAAAGATGCATTTGACTGAGCTGAGATAAGTCATGTAACTACTTGATTTTGCTCATGTTGTGATTACTTTTTCATTGTAATGAGTAGCAGATGTCTTTCCAGTAAGTTTCTCAGTTCTGATACAGGATACACACAAACGAGTCTGCAGACACACGCACAGCTCTGATGAATCGTTGTACCTTTCAACCCTGATTTTGCAGGTAAAGAGCGTGCAGTCATCCATCGTGCAACACACCGTGAACTTGTGTGTGTGTGTGACTGTGTGAAGGTAGTGAAAGGAACGAGAGGTACTGGAGGAGAGGAAGAGACAGAGGGGAAAAGGCTCGGTGAAGGACAAAGCTGGCTCAGCACTCTGAATCTCCGACAACCTCAACTAGGTAACCTCATCATCACACTTTGGGGTGATCATCACGCTGCGGAAAACAGCTTTGCTACATTCAATATGATCATTATGTGAATCCATATATAACGGAGTCACGTCGTGGCAATTACTTTGGGACAAACTTTTCAGAACAACTCACATTTCCATTAGCATATGTTCCGCCAGACATTTTATTGCCTCCCTGGATTTTTTTTATTGCTCCAGCAGATGTTCTAGTGGCTATCATCAAAGAGATTTATGCAAGCTGATTACAGCCAAAGAGTCTCCAGAACTGAATAAACATATTCAAGCCGGAAATGGACCCAGGCTCCTTCTGTAGCTAAATAAGGTCCGGTCTCCTTTGGTCTGGAGTTTAACCTGCGTGTGGAAAAAGACTGGGCAAGTTCTGACATGTAGGAAATCAAAAAGTATGGATTTTTTCTCAAGACTTGAGCGCTTGAAAAGTAAATTCAACCGTAATATACAGGCTTAAAGTGCAAGAAAAGTGGCTGCGTATCAAGGCTTGCTTTCCTTCTCATTCTGTTTCCTTTTAGTCGCTTTATTACAGCACCAAAAGAAAGTGTTATCATGTCATCTCCAGTTCTCAGAACTTAAGCCTTACAGTATTTCCAAGACTTTGCAGTTTAGTCCCATCTTGTAATGTTCCTGCAAGAAACTGTCAAACTAGAAAGATTTGACCAATTATCACCCATTTCTGCTTTCAATTCAGCACCACTATTATGAACGGAGGTCAAATAAAATCAACCCCGACCTCAGCAAATCCACTTTCCTGTTACCACACTATAATTTCCCCCAAAGCAGGCTTCTCAGGCAGCATTTACTCTGTGTATGACTCCCAGCAAGCTCCACCAATTAAGATGTCAGAAAACTAGATGTGAGCCTATACCTGCACTACCAATTTCCAATACACCTAAAACTCCCCATTTTATTTATGGAACTTATTGGGAGCTGCACAAAGTCTGGAAATATGAAATACCTCATACTGTAGGCATAATTCAATACAGGGCAAAAAAAGTATCTTAATAAAATCCAAAATTCTGCATTTTATTCTTTTAAAACTGATAGCAAATCTGGTTCTTTTCCCTGCAGATCTTAAAGGGATATGTGAGGTACTTTTTGAGGAGTACCTGCACGGAAGCTAAGCAATGAATTGCTGTGGACAGGGTCAGCAATACAAGGTATTTTAGCCACTTAAAGAAGGTCTACCAAAAAAACCCCAATATCATATACGCTATATTTTGAATATTTTAACCACTTTACCTTGGTCGTCAGACAGCCTTTTCCGACGGGAAACTATATAAGCCAAATATCACTTACTCCAGAACAGCCAAACTCCATTAGTGAAATAATTTTCCCGTTTTTGCTTCCCTGTTGGTGCCCCTCTCTGCTTCTCTAAAAATCTACTGTAACTAATACACTGACTATGGATAAGTACCTCATACAAGCCCACATTAAATGATCCAAACTATCTTTTTAAAATTTGAAACCATACCTCACTTTTGTTGTATAGCAAAATAACAAAAAAAAGCTTGCAAATTGTGCCAAAGTTCTTCAGAAAAGCTTTGGTAAATTCAGTTCTAACTGGGTCACAGTAATCCGAATATTCTGCGAGGTTATGGTGGGATATTGTGTGTGCATTCCTGTCTGTCTTTGTGTGTGTTTATGCCTGTGTACTCTCCACATGTTCCATTGTGTCCTGGCGTACCTGCTGCCAAAGCTGGAGTCAGTGACTGTGAACAGCCAGGCCAAGAGTGGCAGCTGACAGTGTTATGTGCTTGTTCCCTCTCTGTGCCCGCATCCCCGCACCACTGAAGGCACTGAATTAAGCAGTAAACAGGTTGTTTGTCTGCGCCTAAACATTTAATTAGAAACTTCTGACTGCATGCCTCCACATAATAAATAATAAGAGTTCCCGACGGCCTCAGCAGGCCTGTGGTCTGACCTATCTATCAGTATTCAACTACTGGAAACATTCAGTCTGAAGTGACACCAGTTTATTACAGACACAAGGGACCACCAAGGCCATCTCCTGGGCTCTGAGCTGTCAATATGAAGGACAGAAAGTCAGCCCACGTCAGCAATTAACAAATAACCTCTTACATTTATTTACTCTTAAATCAGAGTGGAATAGTAAATACCTTACAGCTGTACTGCTCTCATGAGTGTGAAATGTACTGTTACGTGCAGCTCTGGGGCATTGGGTTAATGAATTCTACTTTGAAAATCTAAAGTAGAAGAAATTATAGAGTAATATGATGATCAGAGAGGATGAGAGGGCATTTGTATAAAATCATATTTCTGATTTCCTCACATCTATGACGCTAAAGGCTCACTATCTAAACAAACTTTAAAGGGGCTCAAAGGGAATTTTAATTTATTTAAAAAAAAAAAAAATTTATAGGTTATATTTTTGGGAGGAAAGCATTTATGATTTGGTGTCTGGTGTGGTTCCATTTTTCAGAGAGAATTTCCTTCTGATATTAAAAACTAAATTACAAATGTTTTACACTCAACTGCACAAATTTTCATTAGTTGTCTAATGCATGAGTTTAACAACATAAACGTTTTGTTCTAACATCAGAGTGCCCCCGGAGCAATTAATGTCTTCTGTTAGCGAGCAAAAAATCTTATCTGTTCCTGACACAGCACTATCCTGCTCCAGTCTGAGGGGGGTTCAGCTGCTTTCATGATGAGCTTTCGTTGAAGGCTGAAAAGATTGATTAAAACACCAGAATTATGTGTCTCGCGGCACAATTAAAATCATTGATTTTCCAGAGGGCGGCTAAAAGGGATTTCTGTCCCCATTGATTGTTTGTCCATTCCAATTTGTTGATTATTTCAATTGATCTGAGGCTCTGGTGTGATGACACCTCGCTGAAGTAAATGCTGTTTTTACATTAGGCTCATTAAATCTCCACATGAAAAGGCAAAAACTGTCAGACTTTGGATTTCTGCACATGTCAGAACGGTGCACATGGGGCTCTGAGTTAAGAGGATGGTGGCATCTAATTTTTCAGGCTTTACACAACCAGAGATATAAGAGCTAAAGTGTAGGATGAGATAGGACAGTTTGTCTGCTCTAACATAACCAGCAGTTGATAGCATGTATAGCTAACTAGCTTACTATCTACAGTGGTAACGCTAACGTTGCATTACTTTCAAAGCCAAGCTGCATATCATTAGCTAACTGCATCATTTTCTAACTACATCCTTCGATATATGAATGTAAATCCTGCCACTGGGTGTCTCTCTCACATTAAAACAATAACAAAAGATGTGTACGTACCTTGATGACGTTGTGAAGTAGCATGGGATCATGGGAACTGTTTTCTTCACTTTGAAACAGCCACTAGAGCTGTTGAAAATCTGACATGAGAAATCATCTTCACGGACGAGGTTATGTTAAAGTTTTATTTACATTACGTTTCATCATATGCACAACTTCCTTCCTCACTCTCTGACAGATCAGACATATCCTGTGTTTTTCATAAAGTTATAGCAGTAGCAACTAGCTAGAAATGGCTAGCAGGAAACACACCGGTACCTTGAATACATTACATATTTTTCTGCATTTGAAAAAGAAGTACACAACTCAACAAAAGATATAATGTACAGTTTGTCGGGCATTTTTTAGATATTTTAATGTGGAAATGTTAAATATTATAGCTTTCTGTATTGTGTGGTAGAGCTGAAGTCATGACGTCACGTCCAGGCTAGCTTCTGCTCTTCTGTATCTCAATGTAACATTTCATCTGTTTGTCTGGAAAAAAAAAAGTGTGTTCCTGGGGTTTACTTTCAAGAAAGATAAGACAAATTCTTCAGTCATGATTTCAGTGAGTTAAATGATGACTCTATGTGAGTCCAGAAAAACCAAAAATGAGTTTTCTGATAATGTTCACCAGCCTGGCAGTGCAGGTACTTGCATCATCATAACTTGGTTCCAGCAACACTCTTCTGAAGTAATTTTTATAAGGTGTAATCTCTGCTGTCTAAAATCTTCCACACTATTTGCTGCACTCTGCTCTGCTGTTATTACAGTCTAGGAGATATAGTTGCTTTTAACTGCACATTCACATGTGCAACCCTACGCATCCATACGCATCACGGCTGCCTCACATATCCTGCGTTCATTTGGAGCGATGGATGTGCGCCCTCAGAAATTAAGGTTACTCATGAGCAAATGCAAACGTGTGGTTAAACAGCTAGTATATTTTCAGGCTAAGCTAACTCGATCCCCTAGACTCACCCATCGCCTCCCCTCTTCTGTTGAGATATGAAGGTCTAAGGCTTATCTGAAATGCTGTTTGTTAAAGGCCAATAAAAAAACATAAATATGAATAAACAATATCAGATATTGTTATTCATGTCATTACAAATGCCAATGATATTTTAAATTACTTTTTCTTACTTAATGCACTCTCTCTTTTTATTTCTCTCTTTTCACTTTCTCTCTCTCACTCCCTTCCTCCTCTCTCTCTCGTTCTCACTCTGAACAAGGGGTAAAAAAAATCGCACTGCTTTCTGGGGTGTCCTCTCCTTTCTTTTCGTCACAACTCATCTGTAAACTCATTGTGGAAAGACAGGGTTGGCAGTAGCAGCACTGCAGCTGTTTTGTCATCACATGTATGCGAGCCTTAAGGTAGCCGTCAGGCACAGGTACATACAAGCAGTATGGCAGGCTCACTCCA
>JAJHUR010084184.1:0-39774 GCA_027495735.1 Lutjanus campechanus | reverse complement strand
AGGAGGAGAACCATTGCATAATGGCTGCGAGCGCTTGGTGCTATGGTGGCTCTGACAGATTGAGGTCTCTGGCTGCCTTTGGGTAGCAGCTGCAGTTGGTGGGAGGGCTCCTAAGGACTAATGATTTATCTCCCTCCTTGCTACACACACATACACTGGGTATCCAGTCTAGAAGGGTTTAATGGCACCACGTGCGTGTGGAGTGGAGGGTTTTCACATCAATATTTCGAGAGTTGCTTAAGAGACTCTCCTGTGTTTTCAATCTCATTTGCTCATCGTATTAGTGATTTCACTGGGTGTTTGCTGAAGCGTCGTGGTAGCTGTTTGCAGTAATAAAATGAGCAAATGAATCCGTTTAATCTGTTTTTAACTCTGAAATTACAGGTAACTGAAAACACTACGTGCTATTTGTGAAGTTTTGCATATTTTACCTGTGAGTGAAACATCTTCACTGTATACAATGTCAGTTTGTAGTCTTGCTGTTACACAGTGGGCAGCGTATTTTCTTTTCCCACAGTTTCTCGTAAGTGTTCAGTAATTTTCAGCTTTATCCTTGAGGCACAATCAATCCCAGTAAGGAGTTGCACTTTTAGAGTGATGTTTGCATTCATATTAATTTCACATTTGGTAGTATCTGTACTATTTTTGTGGAGTTTTTTCAGTTCAGGAGCAGTATGATGAGACCAAATTATGGTATTCATCCTCTTAAATGCTTCAGGCCTCTTAAGCTAGTATTAAATCAAGAAGTCTTTAAGTTCGTCAAGCAAAAATGCCAGATATTCACTGTTTCTAGCTTCTCAGATTTGAGGATCTGTTTCTTCTCTCTGTGTTATATCATTATAAATTGAATACCTTTTGTTTTGGCCTTTGGGTCAGAAAACACAATTGACATTTGAAGGTGTCATATTGTCACAGAACATCTGTCAAATTGCTTGAAGATGTCATACTGGCCAATTAGTCAGAAAAAAAACAAGCAATGCTTTAAGCTAATTCAGCTATTTCTGAAACAATTAGTCTTTCAGTTTTTAAGTTAGTCAGGAAAAAAAGCCAAATATCCACTGATTCCAGCTATCAGATTTGAGGATGTATTTCTCCTCTCAGTTTTATATCATAATAAAATGCATATATTTTATTTTGGTGGAGAAATCAAGACATCTGAAGGCATCACCTTGTCACATAAAGTGTTCAAATTGCTTGGATAATTGGTCGAAAAAAAACACATCCAATTTGGAGACATCATATTGGGGTATTTTTTACAGTTGTTTGACATTTTAGAGATCAAGAATGAATAAAAAATAATCTTTAATGAAAATAATAGAGGGATTTAAATGAAACACTTATGTGTGTTGTGAGTTCTGAATGTACACTTGATTTATGTCCTCTCCTAGGGACACCATGTGGCGGGTGTTCACTGGGGCGTTGTCTGTGGACGAGAAAGGCAGCCAGCTGCTGGCCGACCTGCGGGAGATCGAGTCCTGGGTGTACCGGTTGCTGCGCTCACCGGTGCCAGTGGCAGGTCAGAGGCGCGTGGATGTGGAAGTCCTGCCCCATGAACTCAAACGAGCACTCACCTTTGCCCTGCCTGACAACTCTCGCTTCTCCATGGTCGACTTCCCCCTGCACCTGCCTTTAGAGCTGCTGGGTGTGGACGCCTGTCTTCAGGTCCTGAGCTGTGTCCTGTTAGAGCACAAGGTAAGGACAGGCACGAACAGTCTCTTATCAATAATTAACAATCATGATTGGAGCTGTCTACATGTTTTCCTTTGTACTTTTTTAAATTTATAGACAAGGAGGAGAGAAGTGGCTGCTTTTCAAGACTCAAACTGATTGTTTCAATGAGAAATAACAAGCCAAGCTATATTTAGTGTGTTGTGACTGGTCAGTGTTTTTGTCTGGAGTGCAGCTGTGTGTCCCTGCCTGGACTGAGAAGGACTTTTTCAAAGACCTCATGAGAAATGCCCCGAATGACCTTCATCAGACATTTTCTGTTAGATGTAGGCTCACTGAAGCCATTTTACTGCGGTATGGACAAAGCATGATGGGTAATAAGAAGACTGGAAGGAAAGACTCCTCATCTCTGTCTCTCCTGTCATCAACATGAGAAGCATTAGTAGGGATGTAATAGAATTCCTTGTTTGGCTGGTGCGGGTGTAGTGTTCTGTTGTTGCTCTTGGTTTACAGTGACATTGATACACAGGCTCATTTGCAGCCATCCTGAATCAAACCTAAGCTTCACAGCTTCAGTCACACTGCTGAAAATTGCAAAAATTGCTGGACAGCTTCTCTGCTTTTCTGTCACACAGTGTTTCTAAAAATCTATAATTTATCTGGGCAACCTGCCTAAATAGATGTTCTCCCACCCAAAAGGCTCTGCTTAAAATGAAGATTGATTGAAAAGTCTCTCTGAATGCTTCATCCATGTGCAGTCTTTAGTTGTTAGCTTTAGTGTTGTTTGCAGCCCGCCCAACCTTCTCCTTTTTCGGGGTCGAAAGGAAAAAATTCTCAACCTGGATGACGCGCTGCCATCTTGTATTCATCCGTTTTGGTCTTTTGAAGATGAATTCAATACATCATTAAATTCAGTCGGGCCGAACTAAGTGCTGCCTGAAAGCTTTCTGAGTGACTTCCTTTCAAGGCCTTTGTGCTGCCAAATGAATTTTTCATAACAGTTGAGTTTTCAATGTTGCTGTTATGAATCCAAGGCAAACTCTGGATGTTCACATCTTTACATTTCAGTCAAAAAGAAGAAATGGAGATAGATCGTACAAATAATTCTGTGATGGAGCAGCAGAGCAAGAAGTGACTATGAGTCTTTCTATGTAAATATTACATAAGACCATAACAGGGCAGCAGTCACCCACCAAGTTTATAATGTAGCATACAGGAAAATAAAAGTTTGCAATGTTTGCCTTATAAAACCTTTATTTTGTGTTTTTTTTGTCTTCTTTCCTGTTTTTCTCAGGTCATTCTTCAGTCCAGAGATTACAATGCTTTGTCTATGAGTGTCATGGCCTTTGTGGCCATGATCTACCCGCTGGAGTACATGTTCCCCGTCATCCCCTTACTGCCGACATGCATGGCCTCTGCTGAACAGGTAAAACTTGTCATTTGTTTTAAAGACTCTAGGAATTTTGCCTGAAATAGTAAAAATGCACATATGATATCAAAGTTAAGTGTCTGTTCAACATCCACAAAATTCTGAGTGAATATAAATGTTCAGAATTATAAAATCTAGTTTAAAAACAGTTAATTTTGCTGTTAAGACCATTTCTCAAGACTGTGTAGGCGTGACAGATCTCATTTTGATTGACGTCTCCCTCAGGAGTACTGGCACAAAAGCTGAGCAATGCGCTGCTGTGGACAGGATCAACGGCAAAACGTAATTTAGCCACCTAAAAAAAAAAATCAATATCAGTTCAAGTGTATGCTATATTTAGAATATTTTCACAGCAATACTTTGACATCAGACAGCCTTTTCTTTTGGGAAACTGAAGCCACCATCTATGCTCTTTTCAAAGCCATTAGACCCCTTTGACAAAAATGGTAATTTTGCCTTGCAGAACCCATGAGTTGCTGGACTACCACTGCCTCAATTGATATTCAGTTTTTGGTCTTTTAACATGTTAGTTAAAATCTGAATTAACCTTACTTGCTGTGCTTCAAAGCAGCAGTAGACCAGCAGCTCCTGCGTTCTGTGAGGTAAAATTACTGCTTTTGTCAAAAGAGTCTGGAATAATTTAACAGCTCACAGTACCCATCGATGAGTTGGTGAGTTGTTGAGTTGGCCCAGACTCATAGAGACTGATTAATCAGGAGCAGAGAACATTTGTTACATCTGTGTAAGCGGGACAACTGATGTGCATTTTTTGATTGTTTTGCAGAACTTTTGTAATAAATGTCTGAGCATGAACACGCCAGTTCATACCCAATATAAGACAATATTTTAAATTTGGATGAATACTAATTTGTAATACTATTTATTATATTCTTATTATGTACACAAGACCGTAAATTACATAGTTAGAAGGCTATTGCGGATTTGAGTTACCAGCGGCTTTAAATATATTTTAACTAAGTTGATGATTTTTACCAAATGTGCATTTTTTAATTGCAAATGCTCTCTGTTGTGGTAACATGAAATTGTGACTGACTGGTCTGTTTCTACTCCCCACAGCTCCTTCTTGCCCCCACTCCCTACATTATAGGTGTACCAGCCAGCTTCTTCCTCTACAAATCGGATTTCAAAATGCCAGACGATTTGTGGCTTGTGGACCTTGACAGCAGCAAGGTCAGTGCAGTGCGTCTGTTTTTATGATGTCCAGATTTAGCAGTAGGTCTATTAGTTTGTCAATTTTTTTCTTTCTTGTCTAAATATAGATTGTTTTTTTTGTCTTCAGGTTATAGCACCCACCAATGCAGAGATTCTACCACCTCTTCCAGAGCCCGAAGCAGGCGAGCTTAAGAAACATCTGAAACAGGTACTGCATTAAATTTGTCTTATTCCTCTTAAATTTTTTATCAGTGTAACATTTTCAGATTCTGTTGCACTGTGGCAGCCAGGGCTCAGCCAAAAATCAGTGCAGCCACTGCCTCGAACCCATTTTACAGAGAAATTTCTTAAAACCCAGGTACTGCTCTGGAGTCAACGTTTTATTGCTTGTTCCTCTAACTTTTAGTAAATGCACTCTTATATGAATGTAAAATTTCTCTTTCAGCATTGTGAAGAGTAGGTGCTTCCTTCTTCAACACAGTTGTATGTATTGTAGATGAGTGTGAGAGCATTTGAAATGGGTTTTGTAGCACACTAACATAAACAAATGTTTTTCTTTTCTTTTTCCCCCCCCGTTTTCTTTGCATGCTCTAGCTCTTGGAGGTAAAATCAGATCCTAGGACCCTGCTACCCAAGCAAAACTTTTAGTAATGCTGGTAGTAACTAACTTGCTCCCCCCTCAACCCAATTATCTAACATAACATCAGAAACTGGTTCTGATTCATGGGCACACTTTTTCTTTTTTGCACTTCCACACTGCAAGCAAAACCAGTAACATATCCCACAAGAAGTCTCTTCTTGTCACATATGAAAACTACTGCTATGATCACCGAGTATGCTTATTGCCTAAGAAAAGTTAACTGAGGCCTAACTTTCACCCGCTGTTGGCTGTTGATGGTCAGATTGCCATGCGTCCTTGTTTTTCCACAGTAATTCTAAAACTTCAAGAAGTTAGTTACATTTTTACAGTTTACCAGTTATCTGAACTCTAATTTTCATGACAAAAGGAAGAAAGGTGTTAAATGTTTCTAAACCATAGTAAGGCTCACAAATAGCAACAATAAGTTGTGTTATAACCTAATGAGAATTAATATGCCTGATGTAATTACCTCACACAGAAAAGGCTGACCTGATCAGCCCTATTGGAAGGATTTTCAATCAGGCTGAGGGAGGTGGTGTAAACCTTTGATAATTCGCTCAATAGGAAAATAGAAGTGCCTAATAACCATGTGAACACTTAATCCAATTGTTTCTCCCTGGTTGGATTAAATATATTCTGTCTGCACGTTTGTCCCTCATGGGGGTGATGTGGTGAGTTTTGCCTATACTTAGTAGTGTTATAAAATAGTTACAGGAAGCTCTGTAGTCATAGTACATTGCAAATCCACTTCGTCTTATCAGATCACTTTATTTAGCGTTTATGTAAACAGTTAAGTTGGAATCTCTAATTGGAAAGTTTTCAGTCAAGTTGAAGAAACATTGTTCATGTAACTGCAGCTAATGATTGAAATGTTTGTCATGTTTTTCCACATTTTTCATCACTATAAAATGAGACCAACATAGTAAAATTACTTAATATTCACTTTTTAATCACTTAAAAAGCTGGCACAGGGACATCACCAAAGTGAAACAGTTTTTGTAGAAAATAATTTAGTTGTTTTGCTGAACAACTCCAAGGATTTATATGCAGGCAAGCTCTAAGCATCGCAAGCTATGAAATCAATACACTGAACAAATATAACTTTTTACTTTATCGTCTCATTGAATACAACCAGTATACAGTAGAACAGTAGACCTCGAACTTTTATTTTCCGTTCATACATAACTTCATGTTCTTGAAACTAATTTAAAGTTAGTTTAAAATCCTTGCATACTCTTTCTGTTTGATATGCCTTGAATCAGAGCCGGTTCGTTAGCCGTGTGTGATTAGCAGCTCTCTCCCTGTGTGCGGGTGTGTGACTGAGAGGCTGGTGTGTAGGAGTGTGCAAAGCCTCAGATTAGCAGTTGTGTATTTGGAAACAAGCACACAATATTGATATCCGTGAATGGAGAAAATGTCACTGACGATGGTTTAACTGATTATCTGAAGACTGTGATGCCAAAGCAGAATGCTGCTGATGTGAGAGTCACTGAAAATACTTGCACTTAACACTTAACTCAAATAAATTGGTCCCGTAGGAGTAACTGTTTTATTATTAGAGGTTGTATTTCTGCTCACCCTTTTTTGGAATAATTAGAAGTTACAAGTAAGGCCTTTATTTAGCTACGGGGGCTTTATTGTGCAAGTATTTTATATCTGTTTCTGAAAAGATCTGCTGTTTTGAATGTTATGTCATTACCACTCCATTGTAACCACTGGTTTGTCCCAGTTGGTCACCATGGATGGTCTTCATGTGTCTTTCTATGGCTGGATTCTGTAGGTGAAGAGTGGTTTTTGGTCACATAATTGCTTTGTCTGTGTCTCTCACTGTCTTTCATGTTAAGCATAAAAAGCATCTCTTCTTTCTTCATGTTCCTCTTTCTCTTTTGGTCTTATCTCTCCTCACTCTCACTCAGTCTTGCAAATTTCTCTTGCACCACTGGCCGTCCATCACCTTGTCAAAACCAACACAAATTTATCTTTTCTCATCTCCTTTCTTCAGTAAATTGCAGAATTGAAAATAGAAGTGATGAAATGGCAAGACACCTTTTTCATTGCAAAATCAAAAATAACATCAGCATATTTTTCCGTGAAGTTAGATCTATTTGAGTCACATTTGGGTGGGACCAAACTATGCTTTATATATCGGTGTCAGCAAAAAACAGACAAATAGGGAAGTACTGTTGAAAGGAGACAAAGAAAAGAAAGGGAAAGGGCCGTGGTGATGACCCTTCCGTCATGTGCCGTTCCAGTGTCAGTCACGACGTTATCATCCCAGGCCTTCATGTGATTCTCCTCGCATCTCTCTTATCCCCTTCCTAGTGTCTGGTTAGGTTGACCGTGATCACCCAAAAGCAGATCTTCTCCTCTGAAAATAAGGTTACTCATTTCTCCTCCTGTGGAATGTGTAATGCCCCTGCACGGATATCTTCTTCTCTCTCTCACATTATTTTGCTTGTCACTACTACTACTTGTCTCCTACTCTTCAAGACTTGAATAAAAAAATGCATAACAGTGTCACAGAATGTTGCGGACCAGTTCTTGATACACTGCTTAGCTCTGGCTTCAGCATGACTGAATGTGCGTGCATCTATCTTGGCATCAGTGAGTGTTCTCGTAACCAAAACAAGATATGATGAAGCTAATCACTTTGACAAAGTTAACATTCATCCAGACCCAGCAACTAAATGTTCCATTATGCTAAGCTAAACATTGACACTTGAGTCTGCAGCAGTTCCCTCAAAGCAAACCATGCATAGTGACTTACTTCCCTTGTGCCCCTCCTCTCCAAAATGACACACCCACCACAGGCATCAACATGCACAAAACTGACATTTCAGCTACTGTATAATATTAAGAGTGAAATAATATTGTAAAATCGGTAAAAATGTGGAAAACCTGTATTGGGACCCTATGGTTTATCATCTCTTGCATCTCTGTGGTTCACTGATGGGCAGCAGAGATGCTTGGTAGTAAGAGGGATTACTATTTAGATCAATTCTAGCAATATGGATTATCCCATAAAATCCCTTAAAGTCCCTATTAAAGCAGTAAGTCCCTTTGGCCCTAACCATTTTCCCTCTATAGAGAGGACAAATATTTGCATAATGTCCCATTAAGTGCAGAAACTGATATTATTTGCCTAAATGTTGATGCCAATCGTGGGAGTGGTCCATCACAGCGCTGTATTGTTGTGTTTAGATCCACTGCTGTGTTTGTAATTTGTGTCACTGTCACCTGTTCCAGGCCTTGGCCAGTATGAGTTTGAACACCCAACCCATTCTGAACCTGGAGAAGTTCCAGGAAGGTCAGGAGATGCCCCTGCTGCCGCCTGGACGAGATAAAGCTTCGCCATCCTCCACAGAGTTCAACCCGCTAATTTATGGCAATGACGTTGATTCTGTGGATGTAGCCACCAGGCAAGCCACAAATGTCTCCTTGCATTGTCAATTGTCATGTTTCTGTCCATCTATGTAAGGAACTCTGAAAAGAGAAAAAATGACTGAAGAATTACAGTATATTTAAAGATGCTCCAATATGGAAGTACAGGGCCAATAATGATAATCAATAATAATCTATGTGTGTTTGCTTAGAAGTACTTAGGCTAAGGTTGCCCTTAAAATTGTATCTATGGATGCTTTGGAAAAAAAAGTAGCATAAATCATGATCAGTATTTAGCTACTGAAGTATTCCTTTATGCTTTGCTAGAAGGTCCTTTATAACCTTTTTCCTTTTTTAAGGGACCTGTAACAGTCCCTTTAAAAAGTGAATTCTTTTTGGAACGTAAAACAATGGCTGAATTTATGGTAACTGAAGAGGAGTAGCCAATACCAAGACACATTTTTCAGGACGGGGAAAACCAACTGGCTACTATGAGTGATGCACAACTTGTTGGAGTATAGATTTGATGTTAGTACTTGGAACTTTGGAGCTAGCTAGCCAAACTTTAACACAGCTCTGCCTCACCAGTTTTTGTCGACTCCTGTCAATGTTTGGCTATCCCATTACTTGCTGTCACAGTAATATTTTCATACTTATCATTCACATCTACGGTTTGTTGAACAGCAGATTTTTTTCACTGACTTTGTCAGTTACGTCTTGCCACAACCTCTGCCTGTGTGAATTTGTTACGGCTTAGTTAAATTTACTTCCCATATTCTTAAAGGAGAACAACATTCTCATCGTCTGTCCAGTTTGGCTTTCTTTTTCTGTTTGTATTCTCTTTGTTGTGCATTTTGGATGAGCTAGTGAACACAAAAATAATGCTGCCTAAATGAAAAGAAAGAAAAGAAAAGTTAAAGAATGATGTGAATGAAGTGTAAACGTGGTAACTGAAGTGCACATGCTGTATCATGACAGTAGTTTAAATACTTAAGCAGGAAGACAACCTAAGAGACTTAATGCAGTGCTCTTAAGCAGACCTGGGCAGAATATGGCTTGGGGGCCGGATGTGGCCCACTGAAAGGGTTTGTGTGGCCAGCAAGGCCATCATGAATACCAAAAATTAAAAACCTGGCGAAGACAGTCAATAACATTTTGCTTACCATTAAATTGTTTATGGTAACTCTGCATTCACTCAATGCTATACATCTTTGTTGTTTATGTTGTTCTTATTCTACTTTTGCTGCTACTATCGTTGCAATCTGTATGCGGCATGCATGGTATACTGTAAAACATGGAGTTTGGGACATTGCCAACAAAATATTAGCCCTCAATTTAACATGACAATTCAGAAAGGATGACCAACAGTAGAAATAACTAACTTTTTTCTTTCACAGGGTCGCCATGGTACGGTTCTTCAACTCCCCAAATGTTCTCCAGGGGTTCCAGATGCACACTCGCACCTTGCGCCTCTTCCCCCGGCCCGTGGTGGCTTTTCAGTCATCTTCTTTTCTTGCATCCCGGCCACGGCGCTCTTGCTTTGCAGATAAACTTTCTCACACCCAGGCAGTGGAGTTCTATGGAGAATGGGCTCTCAATCCTTCCAACCTCGCCTTTCAGAGGATACATAACAGTAAGGCTAATTTCAGATGAAAGTCTGTATCTCAGTGTTGTGTGAAGTGTTTTAAACATTATACTCCGCAAACTTGTGTTTCAGATGTGTTTGACCCCTCCCTAATTGGAGACAAGCCTAAGTGGTATGCTCACCAGCTACAGCCTGTGGTCTACCGAGTGTATGATGGGAGCTCGCAGTTGGTTGAAGCTATGGCTGGTCCATTGGAGGATGAAGGCAACGAGTCTGACCCCACAGACAGGTTACAAAGAACAACAATCCATTTTAATCTGCTAAGCTGATTTCTTGATTTATTTTAGTTTTTCCTGTGTGCAGTTTCACTTAGGCAGCTCTTGATAATATGTATTTGTTGCAGTGGTAGTGACAGTGAGGCATACGATGACTCCAGCTCGTCCTATTCTTCACTTGGAGACCTTGTGAGTGAGATGATCCAGGGTGACATTCAGGGAGACACACCAAGTAAGTTGTCGACTCATTGCAAAAAGTACATTTAACTTATACATTCAGTTTCTGTTCTTTTAATATTCTACCTTAATATCCTAGGCCTTGACCCACCTACCCATGCTGCACTGGGAGATGCTAGTGAGGTTGAGTTTCAACACTACGAGGACTTCAGGGAAGGTCAAGGCCCGGAGGGTCCACCCGGTGGGGACGGACCTCCCGAGCCCTCTGATGGACAACCTCTTCGTTCGAGCTCCAGCACAACTGCAAGCTCGAGTCCTAGCACAATCATCCAGGGAGTCAACCATGTGCGTAATCATTTCAAATAGTTCTGAGCTTAAATTTGCTTTTGGAAACTGGATTTTTATGACTCCTTGCTGGTGTTAGCTGTGGCCCGAAGAATTATGTTTTGGGCTGTCCATCAATGCATCCGCCCCATTCTTGTGAACGTGATATTTCGGGAATGACTTGAGAGAATTTCGAATTTGACACAAACATCCACCTGGATGATGAAGGATGAACTGATTAGAATTTAGATGTCAAAGGTCATTGTGACTTTTGGCCTTAACTAAAAAAGAATTCATACACCAATTATGATAAAATTGTACATACATGTCTAATAGGATAAAATTATGACATGATGACATTTTATATCCAAAAGGTCAGCTACACCAACATCATAATGTCTTCTAGCAAGAGCTTTCTGGATGTCATTCAGTGCCATAACTCAGAAACAGAAGGGGAGATTGAGACCACGTTTCACATTTGGGCAGATACTGAATTGTTGTGAAGGATGCATGTTTTAGAATGTGTAGCTTCTTTGCAGCAACATCCATATTTGAAGTGTTGTCGTCCACCACAAAGTTCTTGGTTTTGCTGATATTTAGCCTCACCTGATTGTTGCTGTACCATGTAATGAAGCTCTCTCTATCAGTTCTCTGTACTCCTCTTTAAAAATAGTCTGTAAGTAAAGACAGGATGTTCCTCACTGGGAACTATTCACTGGAATCATACTGTTATAACTCCCATTTCACTCAAAAATAAATGTAATACCTTTTATTAAGTTCCTTCAAAGTCTTTACTACATACAGTATATTCAAGTCCAGTCAAACTCATTTATAAAGCACATTTACAAGCAACCCACAAAACAGGTAGATAAAGTCCCAAAAACAGTAATAATATGTGAAATATATAACATGTGACTCATACAAGTTTAGACAGACGTGGATTTAAAAATGCAACTTGACTGGTGGACTGAGTCATACAACCGCATTGATAATTCTAGTTCTTCGTCATCTTCTTTACTTTTTAGAAACTAAATGTCTCTTTTCTATGACTAATTTGGACAGGGATTTATCTATTTATTTTTTGTTGAACAGAAAAATGAATATGTTAAGCTGGTAGTCAGGCAGAATTGATCTAATATGTATTCAAATTAAGAAAGGGACACAAACGCACACAGAGGAGACATTTTTCACAGTTTGCATTATAAGATAGGATTAAGCTTTATTAATCCTCAAGAATCTCTTGTGCCAGAGATTGCTCCATGCAAAAAACAGTGCCTAATAGAATAACAATAGAAGTAACATAAGTTAAGTAAAAAAAAAAGTAAACTAAAATAAACTAATATTGAAAAATGACATTGAAAGTAATAAAAAAGCAATAGTAGTAACGTAATAAAAAATAATATTGTACATAACATTAAACATAATATTATACACCATGATAATATTGAAAAGTTCTATTGCACATGATGTTGAAAAAGTAATACTGCATATAATACTGGTATTATTGTTCTCAGTATCTGATGTTTCAACTGTCCTTCCTGCAGAAAGTCATACAGTTTGATGGCCACTGGTAGAAAAAGGCTTCCTGTGGCGTTCTGTGGTTAATTACTCTGTCTACTTCCTTTTCCAGGAGCAGGGGGAACCACCTGAAATGGAAGCATCAGCGAGTGCAGCTTTACAGAACCCTGTCCCTGCTTTGGGCAGTCAGCCGTTCCTCAGACCTGCAGCTGACGCTGGCCTGGTGGACCCAGCCAACAAAAAGCAAGAGTATGACAACCCATACTTTGAGCCTCAGTACGGCTTCCCCTCAGAGGATGACCCTGATGCAGAGGAGCAAGTGGAGTCATACACCCCTCGATTCAACCAGAACCTCAATGGCAACAAGTGTGTTAAACTTGTTCATCACTTGAATGAATGCACTATCATCATTCAAATGGGCTCTCTGACCAATCCATGCACTGTTCTCTATCAAAACCCAGCATGTCAAATTAATCTCTCCAGTCATGGTGGTCTTGAATCTTTGGTGGTGTGATGTTGTGTGAATGCTTCAGAGTTTCCCATATGTAGTCTGCATATGTTCCCGTGTCTGTGACGCATGGCTAATGTCTTTTGGTCATTGATTTAGGGCGCAGCGTCCTTTACGTCCCAGTAGCCTGAGGCTCCCAGGAGAGTCTGACGGGGAGGGAGACTCTCGCAACAGCTCGCCGAACTCCACCATTTCCAACAGCAGCAATGATGGATTCGGAGGACTCATGTCATTTGCCAGTAAGAACATTTAAATTTCATTTGCTTTCTTTTCAGCTACATCCATGGAAAGTGGGCTGCTTTATGTGGGTGATGATGAATTGGAGCACCAAAACTAAAAGCACTTGTCAGAACCAATTCACCCATTCTTAAAGACTTACCACCCACTTCAAGCTTGAACACACCCACTCAAACAAATAAAAAAATGCATTCAAATCCAGAGTGTTTATATTGTAATAGATGGGACTGAACATGTTTTTGCCTTGTTTTAGAATATTTTATGATTTTTTTTCTTTTGTCTTGACTCTAGAGGACTTGCCATTGAACACTGTAGACTGGGACTAAAATCAATAGATTGTATCATAAGTCTAGGCCTAACTGAATTTACTTTTATGTGCTTATGATACAATCTATCACAATAAAATGTTTAATGTTTAAAATGTTTAATTTCTATTTTTTATTACCTATTTTTAATAAAGACCAGGTGAATGTAATGAACGTAACTATTTGAGTTTAACCACCTTACTTTAAATGTAACTGTTTTATTTATGCTTGTCACCTGTAGCACTCTCTCTTGTCAAGGGGGTTGAAAGGCTCTTAGGCCACGGTATATTTGTTATTTGCTTTATTGGCAGTTTGCATTTATGCATTCAGGTGAAACTATTGAACATTCAGTTGAACGTAAAAGCATTTAGCGGCTAAAGAACCAGATATATACACCCCAGGACTTAGCTGATATCAAAAACGGCTAAAATATCAAAAAGTCAATGTTGGATTTGAATTCATGGTGATTCCAAATGAATGCTAATGCTGTTGTTCTGGATGTGTAAAAAGGCAACTGTATCCTCACAAGTTCACCATAGCAACTGAAAAGATAAGCTTTACTTAGTGTTGCATTTAGCAAATAAATCAGCTATGGCAGGTTTAAAGGACCAGTGTGTAGGATTTAGTGACATTTAGCAGCAAGGTTATAGATTGCATTCAACTGAATACCTGCTCGCCTCACCCTCCCCTTCAAAGTGTGAAGGAAACCCTATGGTGGCTGCGAAACTCGCAAAAAAAACGTGAAAAGTCCCATCTAGAGCCACTGTTGGTTGACTGTTGTTGATGAATAATTTTATAGAACCTTTGATTTTTCAGGTTTTCTGATTATGTAATTATCACTCCCACTACAGGTAACCTTTACAAGAACCACGGCACCAGTTTCAGTCTGTCCAACCTTGCCCTTCCCAACAAGGCAGCGAGGGACAAAGCAACGCCTTTCCCCAGCCTAAAAGGTAGAACAACACAGCTGACCAAAACACTTTGACATCTGTTCAAGTTCCTCATGAAATTGGTGTTTTTGTTTATTGTCTGTCCCAGTTGTTCAGTGTGGTTTCAAGAATAATACATAAGAAAAATTGTAAAAGTTTTGTTTAGGACATACAGGTGGAGTGAGGAGAGCTGATAAAGTTAAAGGATAAGAGTCAACAATTTTGTTTTTGTTTTTTTAAACTATTATTTAATCTATATTTTTTTAATCAGTGGCTTCATGTTTGTCATGTACCTGTTTGTTAAGTGATTTTTTAAAAATTATATTTTATCATACTAATTCAGATTAAACACAAATGATTTGAACCCTCTCATTTGATATATTTATAAAATTCTCATAATTAACAAGTCCTAACTCGTCATAGATACGCTTATGGCCAGCATTGCTTACCCACTAACAAAACCATAACTAATGCACATGTGACCAAACGGAAAAGCATAATATTTTTATGCAGTATTTTCTTAACTTTAGTAGTCTTAATTCATTTACTGTCTGTCCTTCTTTGTCTTTTTGTTTTCATTTCTTTTTCTAAATTGTTTTTTTGGGGGTAAAAGAATATTTCAATATTGATATTGAGGAGGAAATGGAGCAAGCAGGTTCGTAGAGCTGTTTTTATCACCTGACTTTCTTCCCACTGGATTGCCAAACAGATATGGCACTATTTTAAAGGAGAATATTGAGGATATATTAAACAAAGTTTTTCTCTCAAGAGTAATTGGAAAATCCACTTAAAAACAGACTTCACATTTGATGTTGCCAATGTCGTGCACAGTTGGTTATTCGTTTGCAGAGATGAGCATCTCTTTCTCATGTGCAGTTTTTCTCAGACTATTGATTAATTTGCCTTTTCTACCATATCATTAGCTGATGGTGCAGAATGTGTTCATATTAACCATGTTTGTATTATTTTATGCAATACATTGGTAGAAATGTGCACCCAAGTATCATTTGGAAGCAGATAAATGTTGAAAGGAGGGTATTTTTCCAAACAGAGAAAGAGGAAGCAGTCCAAACCAACTGCAGGATATATGGTTTTAGGAGTATAAGGACTGCAGTTACACATGAATGGAAACCCAAATATAACAAAATAAATCCAACCGCAGTCTTAACCGTTATGAAAATGAGACAAGGTAAATTATGCAGAGCACAGACACGTCTGTTATGCTTTGAATAAGTTACAGGGACTAAAATTGCAGTTTGGAATCGAGTTATTAAACTGGCAAATATTTCTGATTTTGTAGACTAATATGAGGCTGATACGGATCAGTGGTGGAAGAAGTACTCGGATCTTTTACTGAAGTAATGGTATAAATACTATTATATAAAGATACTAATATCACAGTCTAAAAATAATCTAAGTAAAAGCATGAAGTGTAAAAGTACTCATTATGCAGAATGCCTCCTTTCATATTGTTACATTATTATAGAATATTATATTATTTTGTTTTTATCACAACAAATAGGGCCCGACCGATGCTGGACTTTTGGGGTTGATGCCGATCCCTATATTAGGTGTAAAAGAATTCCTATACCAATATATCAACCGATGTTCTTTTTACAGAAAATAATATATAGAATATGTACATATACACTCACACCTTTGTAATAATCCCTCAAAAGTAGTTTAATTCTTGTGACAAATATGTAACGGAGGCAGGGATATTTAACAGTTTAATAATAAACTTTATTGTCCAAAATGATATCAGGGCACTTTCACTGGTATTTTAATAGTTATAAATAACTCTAAATAAGAAAACACAAATAGAGCAAAATGTATGTATATATTAAACATAAATTAAGAAAAAGGATCAAATATAAACAGAATCTGTCATGTTCTGTAAAAACTCAGTCCAGCTCTAATAACGAATACATATAAGAGTATTATAATGTTGTAGTTTGTTAATGTAGAGCCAATTTTAGATGCTTTAAATACTACTGAGTAGATAAGTAGTACAGTACTTGAGTAAATGTATTTAGTTACTTTCCACCACTGACATGAATTCTGTTAAGGATGGATTTTCTGTTTAACTGAGAGAAAAAACAGGTGAAGCATGGCAATCTAACTCAATAGCTCCACTCCACGTGGAATAGCTGCCATAGAAAATGTTCTGTTCCTTTTGATTATGATGTGTTTTGTCTTTGTTGTTCAGACGACCCTGACAGCCCGGGTATGTTATGTCTGGTGTGATAGTTTGTTTTTAGCCCCCTGGCTAGGCTTCTCTTTATCCTTGAAGTGACCTATACCTATCTTACACCCTGTTTCTCAGCATAGGACTAAGATAGAAGACACGCCTTTAATATTGTTCATGTAAATATCCACGCCTTCCCCTCTGTTCCCTCTGCCATTCCGCTCTGTGTGACTGGTGGGAGTCTTCTTGATGCATTATGATGCACACATTCTCCTCTGTGACTTCAAGCTGTTATTGGTGTGGCATCTGCACATCCTTACTACTACAACAAGGATGCTCAGTCCTTTTTAACTGCATTTACCCAGTTCATGTTTTAATGTAGTAACATTTATGTCTTTGGATGACGTTCACAGAAAGATCTGTCCTCCTCAGTGAATGGAATTTATTTCCCCGACTCTCATATGTGTTTTGCCTTGCTTGCTTGTTTGGTGGCTCCCATTGTTGAGTGTTTTCCTTCCCTTTTTGAGGTTACTCACTATTTTAGCCAAAACAGTGATAAAACTTTGAAGATCAAAGGTTTTCCAATGAAGTATTTTACTGTGTATCATTATTTTCCTTTGTGTTTTGTGCTCAAAACAAGATTTCTGCCTTGTTTCATTCACAAATTGTAAAGACACAACTCCATCCATTGCTCTAGATTTACATTTTCATTGTTGAACTGTTTCCTTCACATAGTTCAGGCTGATGTATATACAACAAAGTATGAGCTACACACAGCTCCTACTTGGTAATGTAGATATTGAATGTGTTGCCAAACACATGGCATTAGTCTTATCAAACACTTTCAGGGTTGAAACCATCATCAGGACATATTGTCTTTTTCTCTTTTCTGTCTGCCCTTTTTATCTTTTACTTTTTCATAGGGATGTAACAATACCAAAAACTCAAGGTACAGTAATACCATGATTTTTAAAAAAGCTCACAATACAATATTTGTCGTGATATTAAAAACAAAAAATGTCCTAGATTAAATTATAAAACCGATGTCCACAGCAATGTTTAGTTGTATAAAATGTATTTTTCCTTTTAACTTAAAGTGCTTCTACTTTCCTTCATTAGTAAAATAAAAGTAGCCAGCCGTGATGACCTAATTAGCATGTAAATATAACTGAATGAATTTAAATTAATGCTTAGTTTATGTATGTACAATTTCAAAACAAAACAAAACAATGCAGCAGTCAGAATTAGTCCTTTTATAAAATAGAATAAAAATAATTAAATAAAATAATTAACCAAGTAATATCACGATATATATTGTCACAGTCCAGTACATGGATTGAGAAAATGTTTTATTGCGATATCACGATATTCGATATATTGTTACATCCCTACTTTTTTATTTTCTTTGTTTTGGCGCCATGTTGAGTGTGCATGTCTGTTATGGGTTGATGTTCAGACTGGTTGTGTCTGGGCCGGTGTCCCTCTCTCTGTCCACTTTTCCGCGGCACTAATTCTGGGTTTTGTGTGCAGTATTTGGGCTAAATTCTCTAATGGAGATAATTACAGAGGCCGGCCCGGGGAGCGGAGAAGGTGGGTTCTGCCCTTTTTATCGAGTGAGCTGCATGCTTCTCCAAGCCAGTCAACTACATCTCCCAGCATCCCCCTCTGTCTATCCTCATTTCAGTCACCGTGTGTGTCATCAAAGATCCAGTGGAGCATTGAGTCTGTTGTCTTACCACTCCACCATTCATAGTGACTGTGCCCCTTCCAGACTAACTGTTATTTCACTCCACAGTATGATTAATTTGATTTATTGAACTAGCCTCATCACAGGCAAGCATCAAATGACTAATGAGAAGATTTTTACCTAGATATAACATCAGGTAATCACAGGAAAAACTGAAATAATTCATTATGCAACAAATAACTACAAGTGCAAGACAGAGAGTAAGATGTTGGAGATACAGAATAACAATAGAGAAAACTAAGCTAAGCTAATCTACCGGCAGCATCCATTGTTTGTCATTGTTTTCTTGTCTTTTATGCTCCCACAGAGTACAAATGGGGTTGGGCCCAATCATACTGTAATTGTGCTGCACACAATGAGCAGTGATGATAGTAAATTTAAGCAAATGTTGAACCTAACTGCTGAAAACTTTTTATCTTCTATCATCAGTGAACTAAATTCAGGCTTTTTGCAGACAAGATACTGGCTGCCTTGACAGATGAGTTGAGTTTTTGGCAACATTACAGTTATTTAGATGAAATGTTCCAGACTTCAATGAAACACACAAAGTTCTCCATGATGCCTAATCCTCTGAGTTTTTGAGTTGCAGTTTGTGGGAACTGAGGCTGTCACTGTTTGTCAGAACTATCTCAAGATGCTTTGGGTATTTGGTTGGTGTAATTACAACAGGACTGAAACAGAATTAGTTTCTCATAAGTATTGGACTCACAGCCTTTTCTGACGGGAAATTAAAGTTATGTCACTTTGTTATACAGCTCTCTCCAAAGCAACCAGACTCCTTTGACAGAAACAGTAATTTTACCTCAAACAACTGCTGCCTTGATCCCTTAGTTTGTTTGCATTATCGTGTGACTTTAGTGAATCCAAATAACCCTTAAAAACACTGAAGTGTTTTCACATTTTCAGTGTTTGTCTTCTTTTGTAAAACATTACAAAAAAATGAGCCTTTACTTATACTGGAGTTTGTCTGGTGATGTTATATTCACAAGGTAGTTGTATTTGTTTTACGCACAGCTGTTGAAGAGATAGATAACTGCACTAATCCCCAGAAGGGAGTCTAGTTTGTTCACTCATGCACAATAAGAAAAGATGAGTCAGTCAGCTCACAGCAGACGACAGTAAAAGAATAATAAGAATAATGCTACAACAGTAGTAACGCCAACCCACAAACTAACACATATTTCAAGAGGACATCATTGGTGCTCAGGAGACCACCAAGCCTCTAAATTATAAAACAGGAAATTATTACAATCAGTCAATTGATGAATGAATACAAAGCAGACCATTAGTGGTGCACCTAAAACATGTTTACAGGCAGTAAAAATGAAATTAAACCCTTTATACTTAACAAAGATAAATATAATAAATGTAAAAGAAGATCTCAAATTGTGTAGAAAACACAGCCCGTATCTCTGGAATCAGCCAAGTACCACATAATTCACAGTTTCAAAGCTGTGAGTACAAAAAAAAACCCTTCTAAATTGTTCTTTAGAGCATCTAAACTGCTCACTGTGTAAATATGTGTATCAAAAACCCATCTGACCAAACAAACATTAGTTTTCAGTCATCGTCTGTGATGGCTACACACCAGTTTTATAGGGCCATCTGCAGAGCTGCCATTTTCTTTCAATGCAGAATTATAAATGAGAGCAATCCTATCACAAAATTTTAAGTCACTTAGAAAAAGGCAGCCTTAATAAAAAAGCTTACCTGCAGCTCACATTATAACAGGTAATTGGCTGATTTTGCAGGGTTTGTCTGTCTCCCTAAAGGCTTTTTAGGTTGTTTTTTTTTGTCTTTGTACGTGTAGACTTCCAATTAGGTTTGTGTTTCAATGTAAATTGTTTCCTATCCATCAAGTTGACCAAACAATTTTCACTTGTGCCAGTATGCTACACAGAATGTGTGCAGAGCTGATGAAATTCAATAACAGGAATGTTCTGGGTTTAGTCCAGAAGAGACCTGAATTAAATGTGTCACATCAAGAGCATTTGGTACCACAGGCAATACTCGACTAAAAAGGTGAAATTACATATGTGTACTTGGAATGGGATCAGTAAAATCTGAACAGCACTTGTAATATTTTAATCCCACCAGATATTTGTAAAAACAAATCCCTTAAAGTTGACATAAATGAAAAATACCATTTAACCCTTTTTTTTTATCACATCCCAGTTCATACTTTCTTGCAACATTATGTCCTGCCTTCCTATCCTGTTTCACTTGGAAAAAATAGATCAGAGGAACCTGATACTCTCAAAGGCAGTTTCATCAGGACGTTAAAGATAAATTATATCATAAAATTGTATTTGTGATATAATGTATTATATCATCAATCATCTCTTTGGCTGTGTATAAAATCAGGCCATTGTTGATACTAGAGTGATTCGTTTTTATACTGGTGATCTGCTGCAAGCTGAATAATTTAACTGTTCTCTAACTTTGCTTACAAGCTGACCTGTTTGTGCAGTTTCATTTAAGCTTTTGACAGCTCGGACTTTGGTTTCATATCGGCTTCACAACAATCTCTCCCTTGTTACTCAGGTCAAAAAATCATTTGACCCCCAAGGTTAAGGACCGTTTTAAGAAAGCTGCAGTCTCAAAGTACCCACCTTTGATGTACCTCTGGACTCTTGTTGCTGCCAAGACCTGCAGGCTGTCCAGCAACAAATATTGATGAAAGATTGCAGGCAGAGAGTCCACTGGAGCTAGTTGTTTGTTACAAACTAACTTTTTCATTTGACCTTAAGTCTATCTCGCCATATTCAGGATGGATAAAATCCATAAACAGTCTCCACCATCTTCCTGCAGTAATTTTTTATCATGCTCATACTCAGGAGCCTTTAGATTTCAAGTGCAGTTTCAATTGCATTTGCTTTTAGAATAAATCCTAAAGAAAACTTAACAGCTGCACACTGGTGGTTTTCAAACTTGTGAAAAGATTCTGCTTGAGCAGTCGAAGTATTAGTATCAGGAATAAAACCTCATTTCTTGTCCCCATGACACTCCAGCAACAATAATAAACAATAGATCCCCGCTGTCACATGAAAGTGACAATAAAGCAGCCTGTAATGACAGATGTCAGATCAGAAAAGCTTTCTGTCCCCTTCCTGTAGGAGGGTGCTCCTCCCCCGTCCTTTCATGCCTTGGAGAGAAAATCAACAAGTAACAAAATGGAAAATTTGAGCTAATCTTGAACTTAGATTTATCTTTATATTTGAGGTCTTTTCTAGCTTAGGACCCATAAAATGAGCTCATCACAGTGTAGAGCAGTGTAGATGTGGATTACTGTTCCTGGATAAAGTGGATTTTTCAGCCACCTAATGACAAAGTTCAGTACTTGTATTTCATTTAAATTGTTGTTTAGGATTCATTGTATTGCAATGAAAGTGAAACTATTGTCAGAGGATTGCTGATGCTTGATGGTCTTAAACATGATACATTTGCAAAAATTCTTGGGTTACAAAAACAATATTGTGATGATGGCACACATCCTTTATGCACTGCTTTACGTGTTCGCTAGAACTGTGGTTCACCTTCAATCCTGTACATAAAAATGGATGATGTGACTCCACGTCCTCTTACTGAACAAAAATGAAGCCCAAATATCCCAGATAGTCTGTTCTGTTGTGATCAGAGTTGGAGCTGCTGTATCAAGGTCCGGCTTACTCAATCACGAGCAAGGATCAGCTGTTAGTCATGCTGTGAAACTTCATTTTAATAGCCCCAAATAGCTCATTAAAACCAAGCTTATCTTAAAAATGACCCCTGAACAAACATCATGAAAGAAATTAAATTGCCAAAAATGTATTTGACATGTACTTTTTTAGTTTGGACTGTTTCCCATCTGCTAACATAAAGGGGGTGGGATTTATGACCTATACTGCAACCAGCCACCAGGGGGTGATTGAGATGTTTTGGCTTCACTTTTGGGGAGCTGTCATGTCTTCTATCGTTATATACAGTCAATGATCCTGATCATATTAGTTCCTCTCTGAATTTAATCAGGTTGGGTTTTATTTCTTTTAATGTGAACTGATGTGCTGCGTCAACATGTGCAAGGGACTTTGGCAGACACTGTACGGATTAAGCATGATTGTGGGTCAGAATTGGTCACCCTTGACTAAATTTAGAATTGGGCCAAGTTTCTGCCAATAATCAATTGTTGCTGTCATGCCGTTTGGGGGCGGGGCACAGGATTAATTGCCTGAACAATTAGCGACTGGCTGTTGGATGACTGGTTGAATTTCTGACATTTTGCTTGACTTGAAATTTGTCTGTAGAATTTCTTGAACAACTCCACAGACAAATTTCTTAAACTGTAGTAACCTTGTTTTAATATTACTGGAGTAGTATTTCACGTGATGTGGGATATATGTGTGATAAAAATGGGAACTTTACTGCAGAACAGAAACCATAGTGCCTGCATCTTAACAGCTATTTGCAGCTGTTTTTATTATTTTTTTTCTTCTTCACTTTGTTTGCTGTTCATGTTGAAGAACTGCACAAAGTAATGATGGATGCGGCTGTCTTATTTGAATAAACCTTATCAATCAGGAATGGACACAACCTCCCAGGGGTTCAGTGTTTACGTTCAATGTGAGCACCACATTGTAGCCGGTCTATTTAGCCATACAGCGTGAGTCACTGAGGTTGCAGGTTGCCGAAAGGCAGATAATGATTAAAATGTGAGCTAACACAACATACACAATCAATAAAAACCTGCACAGTCTACTCAGCTTTAGATTGAATTAAAAAAATTCTCATCAGGGGAATTTATTTTGTCCTGAGATGCCTGAATCTGCAACATCTTTGAGGTTATTAATAGCAGTGTGAAAAATATAAGGTATGAAAAACAGGGATTTCTGCATGACGATGTGACACTCATTAATGACCAGCTTCATTATTATGCTTCAGTGGTTTGAAGTCTCTTATATATTTTCATTTGAGTCAGTTGAGTGAGAAAATAAATAGACTTGCCTAAATGTTTTGAACCTCTATAACGATTATATTATAATACAATGATAAATCGATTGACCCAACCCCCACAAGTGGTTTACTGGCAGATGCTGAGCATCTTGCAGCACTGCAGCAGTGTATTAAAATGAGTCAGCTCCTGATGCTGTAGTGTAGCTCTTTTTCCTTTCCATCCACACATCCGTTGACTTTCTTTCATGCATGATATCACTGATGTAGTCACTGTCCTCCGTCTGACCTCATGTCACAATGCTGCTAATGTGTGATGCCACCACCAAGAGCACCATTTGGACTCCTCTGTGTGTGTGTGCGTGCGTATGTGTGTGTGTGCGTGTGTGCATCATGTCCCCGTTTGATTTGTCCTTCACCTCCCTTGTTGTAATAATAGACTCTAGCAGCACCAGTAAATTGTCTGTTCAGCAGTAGATAACCTTCAGTAGATTCCAGGTGTGTCTGTCCTCTTCACAAACTGCTTTCTTTTCTATTTGATGTGGTAGCTTAAAGCAAAGTTTGAAAGCTGTTTCCTCTCCTGATTTACAGTTCCTGGTGAGCAAGTGCCTTTGTGTGTGTCCAGTCCACCTCTGCTGAGTTCTCTTCTGTCTAGTGACCTTGTAGTTTGCAGTTTTTGCTTTGTTATTTTGGTTTTCTCGCTCTGTGGTGTTCAGAAACCTCATTGTTTTGGTTCTTCTTCCAGGCGCACGTGCACCTCGAGCACTTGTGGACCAGAAGTCTTCAGTAATCAAGCACAGTCCAACAGTGAAGAGAGAATCGCCCTCTCCTCAGGGTCGAGTCAACAACACAAGGTAATAAATTCTTTAAAATGTACAACTTATGTCAGGGCAGGAATTTCATGGCGGCTACGAAGGCCATGGCCTTGTGCCTTCTCAGTTTGGCCTTATGCGACTCAAAAAATTATATTCCCTGCGTCCACAGTGGCCTTGATGCCCAACCTGCATTGCCCCAGCTGATTTAGCTGTTTTCTCCTCTGCCTCTTTTCTGTCAATATGGTTTTTAGACTCCAGTGTCTTTTGTTGAGATTCAGATTTGGCATTGCCAGTTGAAATGCTGCACACATAACCAGTGGTGGATTAGATTTTAAGCCTGGTATGAATGATTGGAAAACCTGGCTATTTAAGTGTTAGGACTCACAGCAGAGACAGAGCACTCAGGGTGAGTGTGAGAAAGGTGTGTGTGTGTTCATATTGACAAAAGTGTTGACGTGATACAAACTTTCTTTGATCATGAAGTCTGATGATGCTCTACAAGTCTGTAGTTTACACTGCAGACTAGAGTCTCTGTTAACAGTGACAAATAGCTAGAGCCGTGCTATATACGCTTGTCTCCTCTTCATTACTCTGTTGGATGTGCTGTCTCTGTCTATGGAAATAAATTACTGCCACTGTGGTGGAAAAAAAGATCCTCCTGAATGAGAAACTTTGTTGAAATAAAGAGTTAGTCCATGTCCGTGTTTTCTGACTATTTTGAGAAAGTTTCTTATTAATTTAAGATACTAACTCATTATTTTGAGATATTAATTAATTATATCACACACTATTTTGTATGATATTATAAAGACTGACATCTGACTAAGTCCTTATTTCTATGTACTTAAAATAATTGTTTTATTTGATGGCCTTGCTGCCCTGGCATTTGGCCTATGTGCCCTCCAAAAGTGAAAAAAAAAATGTTCTCGCCCCTAAAATGATGTAATTCCAGGCCTGATTTCTGCCTTTCAAAATAAAATATTGGAGCATATTGTCATCACACATGTTTTATTTCATTATGTTATATTTGTTGGGTTTAAAGCTGTCTCTTATACACATCTAGATGTGTATAAGAGACAGGTATGTGTGTGTGTGCGTGTGTGCATCATGTCCCCGTTTGATTTGTCCTTCACCTCCCTTGTTGTAATAATAGACTCTAGCAGCACCAGTAAATTGTCTGTTCAGCAGTAGATAACCTTCAGTAGATTCCAGGTGTGTCTGTCCTCTTCACAAACTGCTTTCTTTTCTATTTGATGTGGTAGCTTAAAGCAAAGTTTGAAAGCTGTTTCCTCTCCTGATTTACAGTTCCTGGTGAGCAAGTGCCTTTGTGTGTGTCCAGTCCACCTCTGCTGAGTTCTCTTCTGTCTAGTGACCTTGTAGTTTGCAGTTTTTGCTTTGTTATTTTGGTTTTCTCGCTCTGTGGTGTTCAGAAACCTCATTGTTTTGGTTCTTCTTCCAGGCGCACGTGCACCTCGAGCACTTGTGGACCAGAAGTCTTCAGTAATCAAGCACAGTCCAACAGTGAAGAGAGAATCGCCCTCTCCTCAGGGTCGAGTCAACAACACAAGGTAATAAATTCTTTAAAATGTACAACTTATGTGTGTGCCATGGCCTTGTGCCTTCTCAGTTAGCCTTATGCGACTCAAAAAATTATATTCCCTGCGTCCACAGTGGCCTTGATGCCCAACCTGCATTGCCCCAGCTGATTTAGCTGTTTTCTCCTCTGCCTCTTTTCTGTCAATATGGTTTTTAGACTCCAGTGTCTTTTGTTGAGATTCAGATTTGGCATTGCCAGTTGAAATGCTGCACACATAACCAGTGGTGGATTAGATTTTAAGCCTGGTATGAATGATTGGAAAACCTGGCTATTTAAGTGTTAGGACTCACAGCAGAGACAGAGCACTCAGCGTGAGTGTGAGAAAGGTGTGTGTTCATATTGACAAAAGTGTTGACGTGATACAAACTTTCTTTGATCATGAAGTCTGATGATGCTCTACAAGTCTGTAGTTTACACTGCAGACTAGAGTCTCTGTTAACAGTGACAAATAGCTAGAGCCGTGCTATACAGTATGCTTGTCTCCTCTTCATTACTCTGTTGGATGTGCTGTCTCTGTCTATGGAAATAAATTACTGCCACTGTGGTGGAAAAAAAGATCCTCCTGAATGAGAAACTTTCTTGAAATAAAGAGTTAGTCCATGTCCGTGTTTTCTGACTATTTTGAGAAAGTTTCTTATTAATTTAAGATACTAACTCATTATTTTGAGATATTAATTAATTATATCACACACTATTTTGTATGATATTATAAAGACTGACATTTGACTAAGTCCTTATTTCTATGTACTTAAAATAATTGTTTTATTTGATGGCCTTGCTGCCCTGGCATTTGGCCTATGTGCCCTCCAAAAGTGAAAAAAAAAAAATGTTCTCGCCCCTAAAATGATGTAATTCCAGGCCTGACTTCTGCCTTTCAAAATAAAATATTGGAGCATATTGTCATCACACATGTTTTATTTCATTATGTTATATTTGTTGGGTTTAAAGAGTGTGGTTGGTATCAAATGTTGTGTACCGGTAATTACTTGAATCTGTTAAATGTGACTGAAACTGTTATTTTGATTCAGTGAGAACCAGCAGTTCTTGAAGGAGGTGGTGCAGAGTGTTCTGGATGGCCAGGGAGTCGGCTGGCTCAACATGAAAAAAGTGCGCCGCCTGTTGGAGAACGAGCAGCTTCGCGTCTTTGTGCTGAGTAAGCTAAACAGAGCCATCCAATCAGAGGAAGACGCCAGACAGGAAATCATACGGGATGTGGTGAGATGCTTGTAGCTGTCCTCCTGTCTATGAACTGATGTGCCGAGAAATACACAATAATTACAACAAAACCCAAGGAATAACAGCTTGAATATAATATTTCGACCACTAAAAGTCTGCCCAAATCATTTTCTACTTTTTCATTTCTTCATTGACTAATTGCAATGTTAAAATTATAGATTATAAAAATTATAGACTTAAAAGAAATTATATAAAATTATGGACTTAACAACAGTCTTCTGAGTCAACAACTGGCAGTTGATTTGAATTGCAGAAATGTGTAAAATCTGCAAATTTGTATTTTATTTCTGTTGTCAGTTTCGGTCATATCTGTAACATTTAAGATATCGAGTTAAACATGGTGGTCTGACCTGTCTGATGATTTTGCTGTGCTCATTTTATGCATTGTGTTGCTTGCTGGTGTCACTGACAAACCAAATCTACTTAACAGCGACGTCTCACTGCCGGTCAGACTAACTGTTAGTTTGGGGTAGACTCAGGCTGTCATTTTCTTTAGTCTGTGTCCCAACAGGTAGATTAGGTGTCCAACTTAACGTTAGTGAAAACAGAAAACATGTACTGTATTTTAAATAAATGAAATGAGTATACTTTGAAATAACATCATGAAAAAAGAAATCATTCAACATTTTGTCGCCATTAAATTGTACGTGACGCAGGGGAAGTTATTGTAAATAAAAATTATGAGTATGTACAATAACTCACTAATTTATTTCATATATTAATGTGCAGCATATGACAGTTTCTATCGTTTGGCCATGGGACTTGTAGTGTTGCTTGTCTTTTTCAGTCCTGTTGAAATCATTATAAATGTTGTTAATACTGTATTTTGTCTGTAGGAGGTAAGCAGGAAGGTGTACAAAGGCATGCTGGACATCTTGAAGTGCACAGTTTCCAGTCTGGAGCATTCGTACACTAACGCAGGCCTCGGAGGAATGGCCAGTGTCTTCAGCTTACTGGAAATCGCGCGCACACATTATCAAACCAAAGGTATGTCACATACGTTTAGCACGGGAATGCACACATTTATTGCTGACTTGTCAGATTTGTACAAAGTAGATTTCTAAAATTTTGTCAGCTTGTTTTCTCAGGACTTTTTGTGCTAAGAAGCGTAACAGGAATGGGCCTGTGCTACTAACTAACACTTGTCCATGTCTGTGTTTGAATTAATCCTCTAGCTGCATGCTTGATGCTGACTTACTAAAACACTAACTATAATTGTAAAGTTCAGATCTCTTTGCTGTTTCTCTGTCTTTGTCCAATACTGTCAATCCTCTCCCTGTTTAAACCTCCACGTATTCTCTTTTCCTGTCATTTTGATGAACTCTGTCTCTGGCCCCTTAATTTTGGTAACTTGGTAGACCCAGAAAAGCGCAAGCGAAGCCCCACAGACAGTGCTGGCAGCCCAGGGAGTAAAGAGAGTCCTTCTGGTCGTATGGAGACTGCCAGACCTCAGGGCCTTCTGAACGTTCCCCACCTGCAGCTGCCGCATCACACAACGGGCAAAGGAGCCCGCCATTTTGATACCCGGAGTCTGAACGAGGAGAACTTTATTGCCTCGATTGGTGTGTACACCACTCCAGCCCGGTTGCATGTGCACTGTGAGATCCCCCACCCCGTCCCCCCTACAAGCTCATCAACCTTAAATACCAGTCTCCCACCCCCTCCTCCAACCGTCTCAAAGAAAGATCCCTTCACTTGTCCCTGACAGATTCTTACAGGTGTTATCATATTCCACACACTTTGACCTGAAATTCTGGTGATAATCACTGGGGTGGGCTATAAAAAGAATTATAACATTAATAATGTTGTGATAATTTACTCCTGAGATCTTATACCAAATGATAAATGAAAAATCTAAATTGAGGATTTGGCCCTGGTTAAAATATTTCTATTATAGCCTTTAGAAGTGTCTGGAATATTTCCCTGTGTTCCAGGCTGGACTGCGTGTGTTTGTCTCCCCTTCCTTTAACATCTGTGCCCCTGTTTGCCTCTCCTCTGGAGTTCTGTTTGTCAGCCTCTTAGCACCTTGACTGCATGTCTTTCGTTTGGTCTTCCAATACCTAAATCTGCAGTAGTGGACGAGGGAAACCAGAGGTATGCGCATCGATACTCACATCGGTGCTCGTCTTTGCCTTTACTGCAGGTTTCTGCGAGGCGTGCTGTAGAAAATGGCAGCTCCCTTTGCTCTCAGCATGGAGGGTGGAAGCATCACTCCCCAGTAAACAGTCCCAGTAAAGAGACAAATTTCACTGCAGAAAGTGTTTCTATTGGTCGCCAAAAAAACAACTGATTTAGAAAATCCTTAATAATCTCTGAGAGTTATTCTGGGTCTGTATACAGGGGACACTTTCAGTCAACCACCCTGACACCTCTCCTACCCGCACCCCTTCTTTTCCTGTTAGAAGTTGCACCTTCAATTCTACAGAATGCTGTGAGATTTGCATCCCGGCTTCTGCAACTGCTCCATTTCACCTGCTGGCTAGTCGGCCTCTCAACCCCATCCCATGCTCTTTTTTCCGAATCAACCATCTCTCGCTCCCACCTTTGCTCTGGAGAGCCAGACAAATGCAGTCAGTGACCTGTGGTCTGACGTCACTGTGTGGCTCCCCAGGACTTTGGGCAAGGAGCTCTGGGTGTGTTGTAATGTTACCTTAGTAGCTGTTACACACAGTGGCTCCAATGTGACAACAAAATACTTCTTTTTCATTTTGTCCAGATTGAAGTGCAGCTACATGCAAACATTACAAAACACCTTCATTCAATAATGACAGATTCTCAATGCTTATTTTGTTTTGTTTTGATTTTAATGCTCATCCACCATACATGCCTTTTCAACCAGCTCTCTGACTCTCTCTCTGTCTTTCTCTCCTTGCTTGCAATGCATCTTGGGTAGAATTGTGGAGCAAGCACCAGGATAAGCAAAAAGCTATGGAAAAACCACAGAGTAAGAGACTTTTCACACACCAAGAAAAAAAGAAAAAAGAAAAAGGATTGGGGTGTTCAGCTGTTGACCTTTTTCCACCTCCTTCTTTCCACTTTTTCAAACTCACCAGTGTCTAAACGCATTAATAAATGAAAAGTGCTCCAAATAAGAATGTTAGAATTGATAACCATAAAAAAATATAGGTGTAAGAGTCTTAATATGAGCTCAAGAAGAAGATTATTACTTTGGATTGCTACTAATATGATGTGGATCAATGTGATTACAGCTGAGAGTTTATTTTTATTAGTGGAGATGCTCTTGAGTTTCTAGTTTCTAGTTATTTGCTGTATTTGCTATCTGACAACTAGGGTCACAGAATTTCTCACAGATATAGCGCTGTGAGAAATTACACCTTGTTGAATTTCCCAAAAAAGTATTTCAAGACTTGAGATGGCAGCCAGGCTTGGTATGTCATGGTAAGTTCTCCCAGCAGGCGTTACGACAGTATGTGCTAGTTTTACTAGAATACAGTATGTAATGATCTTAGCTTTGATAGCCCGATAGCTTTAGCTCACAAGGTGGAAGGCAGAACATACTGTAGCAGCTAAGGTGTGGAAATATAGTGCTGTATAAAAATCTTTTTAAGATATTTTTCTTCCCACTCTACAGTTTAGGCATGTAAAATCGCTGTACCAAAAAAGTTAGGATACAGTGTAAAATGTAAATAAAAACAGATTGAGTGAATATTTAAAACAAACATTCAAGTATATTACTTTAAACATGAAATCTCTTGTCTTTGTACTGTATTCACATGGATATAGGTTGAAAAATATTTGCAAATTACTGCTTTCTGTTTTTGTTTTCGTTTTACACAACGTCCCAACTTTATTAGAATTGGAGTTTCTACAATATTTAATTATATGCATTTATAATACAATTGCAAATGTTTACTGATGTCGATACATGGAACAAAATTCTGTGGACAGTTTCAAGGTCCTTGAATTACAAGAATATTGGAATTTTATGTTATATTCACTGGCTTAAGCTGATGCAATATGTCATTTTGTTTTGCAGTGTGTTTTTTTTCCCCTTGACACCCTGCATCAAGACGAGCAGAAATGAATACCTGCTGCCCTGTCCTGCTCTTTTAACTGTATTTTTTCCAGTTTCAAGTGGCTTGCTGTAAATTGCACATCTATAGCTGATATTTTACAGTTGCTGTCACATTTTAAGGCTTTAATAGATGGTTTGCAAATGTTAAGTGACACAAAAACAAGGAAGTGTCAGGATCTACGTGTCACCACGCCTGCACCCACTGAGGTGACGAATAACAAAGTACAAATCACACTTGAAACAGAAAATGTCTCCTTTACCGTCCATCAGTTTGTCTGCATGCCTAACTGCCTGTGTCTGTTTGTTGTTTCTGGTGTAATTTGGGCCACATTTGCAGCATTGACTTGAGAATTAATGTCGCGCTCTTGCAGTTTTGTTTTCGTTTGTAAGTTTTCCCCCAGTTTTATGGCGCACTCTGCTTGTCCCCTTGTAACTTCTCTGTCTGGTCTTTAAAAACTTCATCTGTTACTGCTCAGTTATGCACCAGCATTGTATACTGAAAGTTGTAAAAATATTTAATGTACCAAGTTTTCTTACCTCTTAAGATTAGATGCATTATAGTCATTTTTAGCTCGAGGCAGCTTAAGGCTCTGACTCTTCGATATAAAAACTATTTCATAAAAATAAATGAGGTACTGTTATACTGATTGCTTTGCTGTGTCACAAGTGCAACGCAGTGTTTAAACAGAGGCTTTGGTATTTTAATGGCCGTAGCATCAGTGTTGCTGTGCTGTGTTGGCTTTAAGTGAGGCGACTCTCAGTAAGTCAAGAAGATTATGTCGTTCTGTTCATGAAAACACGCTGATAATCATGTCTGTCCTGCAGGGTCAGAAGGAGCAAAGCAGCAGCGCCCCCAGGTGACTGATGCGGAGGAGAAGAAATCACAGATCAGTGCTGACAGTGGCCTCAGTGTCACATCTGGATCTCAGGTTTGTTCGTGCAGTGTTGTTATGTGAAAAATTGTTGCTCTTCTCAAGTACACAATTACGTTAATGTGAACAACATTTTGGAAACAGCTGGTTGTGACACCTGAGAAATCCTAAGGCCTTCAGGCTGCACACATAGACTGATCTTTAGTATCAGCGTTCAGTTCATTCACCAGGGTCTGTTGTGCTGCCACCTTTCATGGCTTGTACAGTGTTGGTCTTTGAATGTTACAAACTGCTAACAGCACATTTTTACTTACGACCACTGAATTCTCTCCTCCTTGTTTTCGTTTGGGTTTACAGAAGAGCGACACAGAGTCTGTAACGAGCTCAGAACCTCCGATCCTGACCAGAAGCACCAGCCAGGACTCAGAGGCTAGCACAGTGGTAGGGCACAGCCAACTCAGATATTATGCTTTGTTCCAGGATGGTATTTTTGGCGCAAACATTTTAAGTCCTCTTTTTTGTTGTTTTCCCTCCATAAACAAGGAAAAATAGGAGAATAGATGGCATGTTCAGCACATTGTTAGCAGTTGGATAAATCTTGAATAGTACTGTTTGAAAGTTTTGAAAGTTAACGTGGTTAATCTTTAATGGCCAGCTAGTGCCAGTTATCACGAATTAATGGCATTCAGCCAAATATTGTTTAACCCCATAAAATTGTATTTTAAAGTCTCACAGAAACCCTAAAATGTTTTGAAGATACCAGATTTGTCAAGCTGAATTTTGAGACTTGTGTAAGAAAACAATCCTGTTCACTATTTAGTTTTCCTTTATTTATGACACTTAATTCCTCAGACCTTTATCAAGTCAGTTCACTTCAATAAATCTTTAGTGTCCCCAGAGGAAGAATCTGGTGCAGCAGACAAATCATGGGACAAACACACTGTACATTCAGCAAAAACACAACAACAACAACAAAAAGTATACTAACAGCAAACATCAAGTTTATAAAATGCAGTGAGTAAAAAAAAACAACTCCGGACCTCCTGAGTATAAGGATCTCACACCTCCTCCCAGAGGGCAGAAGGTGGAACTCCTGGTACAAGGGGTTTGACGTGTTGGCCAAGATGGAGGTGGCCTTTCTGTCCAGGTGTCTGTTCTGCAGAGCGGAGAGACTGAGGTGGGACACCCCTGTAATCTTAGAGCAGGTGTTCACCACTCTTTGAAGCTTTTTTTCCCGACTCTTCAAATTAAGATTCCCAAACCAACAGATCAGACTTAATTTGGACAAAGGTAATCGTGAAAACATAATGCACATGACATGATGTAATGGTGCAACCAAGAAAAACACTGAGTCTTGTGTTGGAGTACGTCAAATATTGTAGTATAACATTCATTCATTCAATGAAAAGCTGCATCAGGCTAATAGAGAGTAGACCATATACATATATACAATGCATCAGACTGTGTGGAACAAGATGATTTTAAGCTATTTTATCACATTTGTTTTTACTCAGTGATTAACCATGAGTATGAATGCCAAAAGTGCCCAAACCTCCTGCATGTGAAACACCTCCACTTGTGTATCTGTGTGTTCTCACACGAGGATTGTTATGTCTTTAGATAAGCAATAGCTCTGGAGAGACTCTGGGGGCTGACAGTGACTTGAGCAGCACGGCAGGAGACGGCCTCGGTGGGAGAGTTGCTCCTCATTTAAATCAGTCCAGGGGGACTCTTTCTGACAGCGAGATCGAAACCAATCCAGCCACCAGCACTGTGTTTGTAAGTATAAAACTCAGTATAAATAAAATATGTAGATTATATAGCTCTTGGTTGAGATAATGGCCAACTTAAAATGAGACTATTTAATTACAAACTTACTTCACTTGAACTTATAATGTCATTAGTTATAAAAAAAAACCTCCACAGAAGGTGCCTGGAGTTGAAGGGATTTCAGGGTTCCCATGGATACTTGAAAAACTGAACGACTGCTGACTATTTTTCCACAACTTAAAAAACACCTGGAAAAAAAAAGAGAGATGAAGTTTAATGTCCTGGAAAATTGTTTCTGTGTGGTTAAAGCTCAACTACTGGTGAATGGTGAGAGCACTTCAACTGAGCAATGTTTGTTTTTTTGTTTTTTTATTTTAAAACACGACGGAAAAGCATCAAGTTTGGCAGAAAGACGCCTTAACATCAGTTCTGCAGTATTTATATATATATATACAGTATATATATACAGGGCGGAGAGACACTGTTTTGTGATGCCTGTGAAGCAGCTTGGATGTTTGTGCAGAGCATAAACAAGAAAGGTCTGCACACTATTAGACTTCTAATAATAGTTAAATTCTCTTTTAGGGGAATATTTTGATCCACAAGATCTTCCTACAGTAAATCGGAACGTCTTAAAACGTGCCTTAAAAGTTAGTTAGAAACAAGTTTGAGAGTTTTTTGTTTTGCACCTGAATATTTCTGCCTGGATGTGCGCGGACTTGGTCCCTCTTCTGTTGCATAAATGAGAACAATGAATAGGCAGGTTCAAGCCTCTATATTCATGGCTTATTCAAGAGTGGTACCAAGGCGGCAACTCATTATCCTCTGCTCAGAGTCATGTGCTGTAAACAGAGCGGACTCTCCCTCTCCACAGCTCAGTGATGTGAACTCCATAACTTCATTCAGAGTCCTGCCAATACAAGATATTCTTGGCCCATCCCATCTCAGAGATTCTTAAGTACACTAATCCTTCAGACTGGAGGTATATTGATTCCTTGAACAACTCGGCAGGTGATATTACCAGAGGAAAAACTTTTGCAGAACTAGCTGCACCGCACTGAGGGTATTAGGGCCCTCTTTTTTTGTTCTTGCCTACTGATCAGTAGCCTTTAAATCCATCCACGAGTTGATTGATATTCATGGAACCAGACTATCGTTTGGATGTTCAACCTGAATAATTTACAGCAAAGGTTTTCAAAGTGGGAGGTGGGCCTCCTGAGGGGTGCTACAGACTGCTTCAGGTGAGGCTCAGTGAATGGAAGTGAAAAAAATATTACATTATTTATTGTGCAAGTTATCAAAAGGAGATCACACAGAATAGCCTAATGTGTGTATAGACATTTGGGAATTTTTACAATTTTCCCACTTTGCCAGTCAGAAACTAATGAATGCCTTTGGACAGACATTTTTCATGTATTTAACTTGGCTCAATTGTCGAGTGTCTGTGCAATCAAATAACATAATCATGATCCCATAGACATCAAGGTTTTGAGTGAAACCAAGAAAGTAAACTAAGAGGGGGCGCCTTTCTCAAAGCTTTGTCTGAAGGGAGGCTCCAGTACACATGATGCTGTTCAATACTCGAAATACATGAAATGGTATTTTCGTGACTGTACTATTGTAGATGTTGATTGACCCTGTCCTGTTTCCACAGGGAAAGACCCACACTCTGAAACCAAGTGCAAAAGATCACGCGCTTGCTATGGCAAAGGGGCCACCTGCGCAGCCCATGGAGGACATCAGTATGAGGATTTACCTTTGTGAAGGCCTGCTGGGTACGTCCTGCTGCTCTCTAGTTTACTTCTCTACTACCTCTCACAGTCAAAGTCAAACAGCTGACGTTTATTCTGATGTTTCAAGAAATTCTGTCCTTTCTGTGTTCTTAAAAACACTCAGCTATGTGATTTGAGGATTTATTTTCTCACTCCCATCGCTGTCACTAGAATGTTTTGCATTGCTTTACTAACATTATCTTTGCTTGTCAAAGAAAATCTTTTGAATCAAACAACTCTAAATATTAAAAGGTATCCTCCACTAATAACTACACTAATTCAACTGTTGTTAGCTATGGTGACCTTTCACTTCCTTTAACGTGTGCAAGCTCTTGCTTTGGTTTGCCTATCACAGTGAACTTTCACTACTAATAGTGGAAGGAGTTATTTTTATGAGGAAAAAAGCAGAAGTCGATCATGTGATTACCTAGAATGGGCATAATGTTAAATGTTTGTTATGAAACTGAACTGAACATAGGTCAAAAAGTAAAAGGTCATACCCTGATGTCTTTTTGTCTGATGTGACTTTACATAATGTGACTGTCCACCCCTAAAGTCAAAATAACATATTTTTACTCTGGCCTGTAGTATAATTTGTCCATCTAAATCTAGTTTTAGTGTGAGTTGAAGAGTTTTATAGAATATGGTCATAGAGATGTCTGCCCTCTCTCAAATATAATGGAACTAGATGCGCTCAGCTTGTGGAACTGAAAGCAACAAAAATACTTTTGAAAAACCCAACACTAGTGACCCGGTTACTCAAGATAATCCACAGACCTTGTCGTGAGCAGTTTCATGTAGGAACCATTTTCCTTCTACCGAATTACACCCACCAACAGTATCACCATGTGGAGGGAAGCGTGCATCTGGTCCTGGATGAGAGGCTCATGCTCGTGACGGTGTGAGACATAAACAGTAATGGCGTCCTCCCCGGCTGAGCTGTAACCTCTCATCCATGAGTAGATGTGCGGTTATGTGGTTGTAGTTCAGCTGACAGAAGATAGTTCCTACATGAAACTGCTCACAACAAGTTTGTATTTTTGGTTTTGGGGTGAACTGTCCCTTTGAAGGAATAGAAAAGAAATAGAGAAAAAAAAATGCAATTGGTCCTTAAGAATATTTATTTGCATTATGGTAAGTCATGACTGCTGCTGCTGCTAATTGCTAGAGTTTAATTGGAATTTATGTTTTGAAGTAATTTGACCCAAGTAAAACAACAGTCTTTAAATATGTCAAAACAATAACAATTTAGACTTAATATTTTATATAAACAGATCACAAACACAGCCTCATAACCACAGATCACAGTAACAGGATTATTGCAGAGCTACTTGACTGTGTTAAACATATTTTTAACAAAAATTAAATCCTGTTTTTATGTGCGAGCTATAGGTTAATGTGTAAAATGAGTGCGATGTCTTTGTTTGTCTTTGTTTTTGTTCCTCCGGTGTGGTTCTCGGCTCGCTCTGCTTTTGTTTTTGCCATTAAACCTACTCACCTCTCCGCCTAACCCCCTCCTGCTCTCACTGCTTCTCGTCCCTCCTGCTGCTCCTCCTGGGAAATTCTTCCAGGCCGCGATAAGAGCTCCGTTTGGGATCAACTAGAGGATGCTGCCATGGAAACCTTTTCTCTAAGTAGGGCTAATCTCTTGCCTTTGCCCTTTTTCCGATGTTTGTGTCTGTGTGTGGGGGAGTGTATCTATTGTTCGCATGGACCAGTTCTGTGTTTCATCTTTTATGTGATGTGGGTTTTTCCTGTCTGTTGGTGAGCTTCACATCTGATAGAGGTGGAAAATACAAGCAGTCCTGCAGAATTTGGTCACCGTATCAAATACAGCAGAGCGTGCGTAATTTCCATTCACCTTTGGTCTAACTTTGTAACAACATTTTAATTTCTGCTCACCTACTTTTTCAACCAGTCTTCTGACTACCCTTCATGTTGACCCAAAAGCTTAACATTTAATAGGTTTGCATATTGGATAAGTGTATGTTGCCTTCAAGTGCTGTCAGAAATGTAATTATGAGTTGAGCACACTCATACGAGCCACCAGCTAGTAAATAATATGAGGAAATGTCAAGATTTCCAATGAGTTCCTGCAGTCTAGTAGGAGGAGAAAGTGAAATACAAGTGAAACATTTTATTCCTCTTTTGCAAAATTTTTAACGCCTTACATTTTGTTTTATGGTTTTAATAATTTTGTAGCTATTCACAACTTTATGTCTAAATTAGAAGAAGACGAAAATGTAATTTCCTCAGTCCATATAACGAGGTTACAAGGAGCAGCACTTAATAAATGCCTCAATAAATGCGACGTTGGCCCTTAAAAAATGATCGCTGCTATCAGAACACTTCAAGTAAAGTTTTTATTAGACTTTTTAGGCATGAGTCTCATCAGAAACTGTACAGTGTTAAACTACAACAAGCGTTATGTTCAATATCAGTTGGACTAATTGACTTTCACTGTTGTCTTTCTGCATGACTAAAACCTATAAACTTGCAGATATAATTGATAAGGAGAGCAACAGTAAAATGTTACAATTTCAGTATTTCATACTTCACTGAAACATTGTAGAACTAATGAGGGCGGTACTGAATAATGTAAAGCTTCATTCATAATGTTGAATGATGACATTCACGTTCTACATCAGCATTCGAATGCTGTGCAGTTTTTGTCTTTATTGCTTGTCTGTTTATTCTGTTAAAACGTATTTGTGTAATTAGATTCCAGTGGTGGCTGCATACGATTGTTTCAGACTTGTGCTATTCAGACATTTCCAATAACTAAAATGTATATATAACAATGTAATATACGTATCATTTGTATTGCCATCTCATACCACCACGTTCTATCTTTTTAAAGTAACTTGCGTACTTAGAACTGACAATAGGTGCTCGTGGCTGCACACATTGTGGGTTGTGAATGGATCGGCTGCGTTGTGGGTGAAGTTGTCCACCTTTGCACATTTTAGGAGCTACATGTGTACTGTGTCCATGTGTTCAGGTAAAGAGCGTTCCACACTGTGGGACCAGCTACAGTTCTGGGAGGACGCTTACTTAGATGCCGTGATGTTGGAGCGTGAGGGCATGGGCATGGACCAGGGACCCCAGGAGATGATTGAAAGGTTCATCACAGCTTCACATTTTCTTTTCTTTCTTTTTTTTCACATTTTTCACAGTTAGTGGATAACTTTGTGATTCTGGTCATGGACTAGTAATATGTGCTTCTTTATGTTTTGTTTGCCAACACAGATACTTGTCACTAGGAGAACATGACCGCAAACGTCTGGAGGATGATGAAGACAGACTTCTGGCTACCCTGCTGCACAATATGATTGCATACATGCTAATGATGAAAGTACGGAGGCCTGTTTGTCATTAAAATCAAAGGACAGCATTTTTTTTTTTTAATCTATTCTGTGCCCAGTTTTTGTACCTCCAGATATCTTAACATTTGCTCCCTGTGGATGTTTTTGTTTGTTTAGTTGAACAAAAATGACATCAGGAAAAAAGTGAGGCGTTTGATGGGGAAGTCCCATATCGGCCTCACATACAGCCAAGAGATCAATGAGATACTGGACAAACTGGCCACCATGGTGAGTATCTGTCCTTATTTCAAGTCACTGTGTTCAGCCCCTGTTCATCCTTTGTAACTTTTTGTTCTGAACTATATTTTCAGAACGGCCGGGAGCTGCCCATCAGGCCCAGTGGGAGCCGTCACATCAAGAAGCAAACATTTGTTGTACACGCAGGCACTGATACCACAGGAGACATCTTTTTCATGGAGGTACGCAAAGTCTTGACTACAAGTTTAAATCCTAATATTACATCTGTGACTGTATCTGTAACTTTTAGAAGGTATTGTTGATTATTTTACTTAAATTAAACGGAACTCCTGTTTGTTTTCAGGTTTGTGATGACTGCATAGTCCTGCGCAGCAACATCGGCACAGTTTATGAGCGCTGGTGGTATGAGAAGCTCATCAACATGACTTACTGCCCCAAGACCAAGGTGCTGTGTCTGTGGAGACGCAACGGCCAAGAGACGCAGCTCAATAAGTTCTATACCAAAAAGGTCAGAAACTGCATCTCTCTGCATTCTGTTGTTTTATTCTCGTTTAAAATCATTAATTAGAAATTCAAATATTTTTTCTCTTTGCATTCTAGTGTCGTGAACTCTACTACTGTGTGAAAGACAGTATGGAAAGAGCTGCAGCAAGACAGCAAAGCATTAAACCAGGTATGGAATGAGTTGACTGTGCCTATCCTCGTCCTTTTTGCACTTTCTTTCTTTCTGTATTTTTCCACTTCTTTTCTTTGTTTTCTTTCTTTCTGGGTTTCTGAAAAATGTCCTTGTAACTTGATTTCAGAGTCACAGTTTAATATATTTGTTTTGGTAAAGCAGAAAAAAGGCAGATTTTTTTTTTTTGCCAAAAGTTTAGTAACTCGTTTGAAAAAAATGGAATCATCAATTGGTCAATAGGCGAGTGATAGAAAATCGTTATTACGAATAGGAATGCACCATCATATTGGCGTGTCATTGACATCAGTTGATGAAGGCCTTAAAACGAAATATCGTTATCGGCCCAAAATGAATATTTCTGCTGATATGACAGGCAGATAAGATGACATTTTAATTATGCTCAGCGACATGAGTATGTCTGCAGTGT
>JAJHUR010084182.1:10036-31126 GCA_027495735.1 Lutjanus campechanus | reverse complement strand
TCTCTCTTCATGACTCGCACATCACTAATCAATTGTTTCTTTGTTCTCCATCCAGGGGCAGGATGTTTTTTTCAAGGACATCGTTTTATCAGACAGGGATCATGATTTTTATTTCAACATGGATGACTTGGTCACTGTGGATGAAGTTGGTGATGAAGACACAAGATCTCATACCAGGTCCCGGAGCGATACGGCAACACCAGAGGAGGAAAAGGAACAAAAATCAGTAAAGAAAAACAGCACAACGGGCTCTGTGAACCTGGACGACGTGAGCGACAAGGAGGAGGATTACCTTGACAACACGGCCAAGGAGGAACAACTGACAAAAGAGAAGCCGTTTACCATGGAGCCGGAAGCGAGGACGACCAGGGAGACGTCTTCAAGACCTGCTAAACACAAACATGATGATGACACAGGTGTGTGTTACTCTGTTAGTACATAGTCAGGGTGTCACAATTCACAATTTTTTGAACACTGACAGTTACACTGTTGTTTGACTAGAGCAGGGGTCTGCAATCTTTACCATCAAAAGAAAAGAAAAATCTGTCTGGAGCTGCAACTATTAAAATCTCTCTTTTCCGTGAGGAGTTTTCTGGTTTTCTGATCGGGCCTCGACAGCTTATGGAGACTCAAGATGACTAGCGGTGTATAAGTTACATATTTTTACAGTTAAAGAATTTATGAATCAATTTACACTTTAAAAAAAGCCCAACTTAAAGTGTTGAGTGTTGATCTTTGAAATAAAGTTTAAATAGTTTTGCTGATCTATGATCTTAAGTTGTGATGATTTTCTTTTCTTGTTCAGATAAATTTAAATCTCTGAGATTTAGAAACTGTATCAGTCTGCCAAGCCCTAAAAACTATATATGTTGAGCAATTTACAAAACTAGCTATTTTATACCCAAACATGCTAAAAAATTCCCATAAATAAAAAAATGAGGCCTTAAATAACAAATATACCCTCCAAAATAAGAGCCTCTCCTTCAAACCTAGCATTCAACCCGGCTGTCAGAATTATATTTTGCTTCTATATCTCTAAAATGAAATATTTCAACAGGATATTAGCTAGATAGATATGCTTTATTCCAGACTCAAGGTCCATCCAAAAAAAAATTAAAAGACAGACAATGCATAAAGGACTAGACAACAGATATTGTTTTTAAACAAGAGTCTTGGTTGATGTTGTTCTGAAACTGTATTTTTGGATTTGTTTGTTCTTTTTTAGAGCAAAGTGTGAACTTTGTAACGGTAGATGAGGTGAGAGAGGAGGAAGTGGAAGAGGAGGTGAAGGAAGCAGTGACAACCAGGACAAAAGCTCAAGCAAAGAAGCGAACCAGACAGACACCTGGTAACACACACACACACACACACACACACACACACACACACACACACACACACATACCTGTACACAGACACTCAAAAGTGACAAATGTAGAATTCTGATGCAGACATCATCTTTGGCTTCACTGTTTTCCAAAGATGATCATTGTTATCATTGTCTTTTACCACAGTGAGAAAATCTACCAGAGGGAAAAAAGTGAGCACAAAAAACAAGAGAGAAGAAGAAGAACCAGCTGATGTACTGCCTCCCTCCTCACTCGATGCCTCTACATCATTGGACAAAGATCCGTCTACGTTGTCAAACGACGGCCAGCCGGAGGTCCAGAAGACAGAGGTGGAAGCAGCGAGTCAAGCTGACGTCGATGCTGCCTCTGCTGGACAGGAGCTGCAGCCGGAGAACCCTGAGAACCAGACACTGGAGGGAGGTGTGGAGGGAGGAGAGGAGGAGAAGGAAGGACGGAGCAGGACGGACATTAAAGGTACAGAGAGATGAAAGAAGGATGGACTGAGGGGTGTATGGATTTTTCACCTTGGTGCTTCGTTTAAGTACAAATAATAAAGAAATGATTCATGCATGAGGCCCAGTGAATCAATTATCTAAATTGTTGCAGGTTAAGCAGTTGATAAAATGATCCATGGATTGTTGTTTCCTTCTCTTCTTCAGCTGTGAGTAAACAGAGGAGGGAGCCTGTCGGACCTGAAGCAAAGAGATCTCGTTCTCAGTCTCCTTGTGTCGCTGCCTCAAACTTTAAACTGCCGCCATTCAAACCCAACAACCCCCTCGGTGAGAAACACACACACTAACACTCTCTGGTTTTATTTGAAAACGATGCAAGATGCTAATGTTTTGTCACACTTCTCCCTCCTGTCTCACTTTCACCGTCTCCCTCTTCAGGTCTGGAGTTCGTGATTCCTAAATCGGGGTATTTCTGTAACCTCTGTTCTGTTTTCTACCTGAGCGAGAGCACCGCCATGGACGTCCACTGCAGCAGCCAGAGACACTTCGACAATCTGCAGGTACACACAAACACATACAGAAAATTTAATCACACAAAAACACAAACTTGGCCTCACGTTGTTTGTGTTTCTCCCAATTCTTCTTGTTTTTTCAGAAGCTTAAACAGAAACCATGAAGAAGTTCAATACAAAGTTCTCAAGGCTCCGTTTCTGAATGATCCCGACTTCATCTAATGATTTTTATTCATTTTTTTTTTTGTTAAAATGTCGAAACCCTGCAGCTTTAAAAACTCAATTGGGATTCAAACTTTCTCCAACTCTACAGTTTTGGTGCCTTAATCTACCCGCACCTGCAGTTATGTTGCATCATGTTCTGGAAAAAAACAGAAACACGACCTGAGACTCATCGTGAAGTCTGTTACGGTTACACATTAGACTTAATTACATTATAAGGTGCAACGTGACCTCTTTTACTCATAAATAAATAATGACTACAGTATTTCTGGGATGTTTTGTTCAGTCAGCCCATACAAATGACCAGAATGTCATTTAATTTGAATGGAACTGCTGGAAATTTGAGGAGACAAACAGAAACGTCACATTTCCTGTGAGTTTTCTGCATTTTTTATGTGTAATTTCCTTCTTCTGCCGTGATTTAATGGCACGAGACGAGTTGTTTATCTTGATGCATTTATTTGCTTTTTTGTTTGCTGTTTTCTGGGAATTGGTGTAAAATTGGCACTAAATTTGGATGGAACTTATCTCGTGATTTACAGCTCAGATCTGGAAAGAAATCTGCTCGATTGCTTTGCGGCACAAAACAGGAAGAGAAAACTGTTGGTAGAAGGAGCGAAAACAAATATCACTTTCATGATGCAACATATCGCACCTTTTACTCAGGCCGTTTATTACCTTGTTAAAATTGTATAAATAAACTTTTATCTTACACTAAAAAGTTCAGGCGAGTGTTAATCACTTCAGTTTACATAATTTTGTCACAGGATGACAATATGAATCTTTTTGTTTATAATTTTTGAGAGTAAACACTCTTGTAAACTATAATTCAGTTAATACAAATCACGGAGATTCTGTTTTTGATTTTCTTTCCTTTTGAAAATGTATCTAAAAATGTGACCTGCTCTTAGTTTCAGCACAAGCAGGTACAAAGTGACATTTTTTACTGCGTAATTACAATGTATATGTTTAGTAAATCCTAACAAATATATGTTTTTATGTAAAATATGTGTAATGGTTAAATCATCATCAGCTCAACAAATTCTGTGAATTTAAAAGTGTTTCTATATTTTCATTTAACCCTCACAAAGTCAGGATCCAGTATGTTGACTGACTCCTGTTGTACAGATTTCTTTGTTCTGTCTCACATTATTTGTAATCATTGTTCATTAACAGAGGGATGAATAAATCTGAGTTATTTTTAAATTTGTCCTTGTGTTGTACGGCTTCATTTTTGAGTGAAAGATGGATTAATAAATGAATGGCTGGTCATCTGGGGCCAAATATACAGACTTTCTTGGATGTGTCCTGCTTTTTCAAAGAATATTCAGACAGGATCATTCTGATCCAAATACCACAAGATCAGGATTATAGAATCTAGATTTGCAGTCTTTGGATAGACCTCCATCTGTTGGTCAAAATAACATTTCATTAACACAGACCTGTGAAAATGTCCGGAGGTGCATTATCATTATTAATAAAATATCTCACTGGGAAAAAAAACACACTCTAAAACACATAACTGTTTTGTCAGCATGCTGCTGTTTTTATTGATCAAGAGACCCTCAGTAAAATAATGATTCACAGGGCGTCTCTCACTGACTGTTAAGATGGTTCATCTGGCTGCAGTGCTGCTAGTGTTCGGGTCAGGGTCGTGTATTTGGGGGCTTCTACTGCAGTGAAGAGCCCTGCATCACTTAGCAGAATTATGAAACATGATGCAGGTGAGAGTTATGTTGCACATTGCACTGTTGGAGGAAGAAACGTGATATTCTTGTTTTTGCACCGACCCATTTTTACACAACAGCAGCTTGGAGGCTTTTTTGTCTTCTAATTGAAAATATTGATTTTTTTTGTTAATTGTTTAATTTAGAATGGATCTCATTTTGGCCTGATCTGTGTTACTTTAATATAAAATAATGATTAAATACTTCCCTGGGTCGCTTCAAATTTTGGGAATTAAGAAATTTGTTGCTATGGACTTTCTAGCAACACATTAGGGAATATTTAAGTTGTTTAGGGAAAATACTCAGAGATTAAAGGTTTTTCCTTAAATCCCCCCAAATGAAATCCTTCAGGTGATTTTATGCAACTATTTTTTCCTAATTAAAATTAAATTAAAGTTAAAATTTGAGGGGGACTTTATGCAGCCACGCACAGGACAGTTTTATCTGGGCTATCGTAAAAAGGGATAACAAAATCTGGATAATTCTAATCTAGACTATAATTTTTGAAATACTGGCCACACAGATTGTCCTCAAGCGGCCGTGCTTTTACTCTGAAGGCACCAAAACCGGAAGCCGGAGCCCTCCTCCCTGCTAGCATATCGAAACGAAGATGGGCTTGAGCGGCGGCACACCAAATCAGGAAGATATACACGAATAACAGAAGGTATGTAACAAAAACGGTGTTTTAAAAACATGCAAGCAAACACTACGTCCTTACAGTCGCTGAACGAAGTGTTTATTCATCAACAGACCCTCCGAGGACGATCGTTACCGTTAGCTCTTGCTAGCAGAGCAGTTGAACTATGTTAGCTCTCTTCAGCTACCGAACAGTTCGTGTTTAACGTTAGAAACAAACGTTAAACACAGACTTCTGGCAACATTCTGACGGTTTATCGCTTGTGTTTAATTGTAAAACTTGGATCTAGTCAGCCTTAACGTCAGTGACAGTTGGACTCGGGCCTGTGGCTCGAATCAAACACGCCACCATTTAGACCTTCAGCGCTGCTAAATATTGAACTCTCCGGGTCATTGATACATTAACGGTCACAGTATGTCAGAACAAATGTTTGCGGTGTTATAGCTGATTGTTGTGTTAATGTGACGCAGCTGGATGAAATAGACTTGACGCCCTAACGAAGGAGATTTCTCTTCCTGCAGGTAAGTGACTTTAGTGCTGTGGTGCATTTATGTTACTTGATTGTTTACATTAGCAGGATCGATATGATTGCAAACGTTGCAATGCGGGGGATAACTTAAAAAGAAAATATGAATGAACGCAATCCTTTTACAGTATGCCAGCAATAGCAGCAGGGTTGCCAGGTCTGTGTAACAAGACAACAACATCAGCACAAAAACCAGCCCAGTACCAGAGCCAAAAATATGCAAAATTATACATTGTTTGTCCAACAGCTATGCTTATTGCAAAATGTATGATAATACCTACACAATAACAACAGAAATGTTACTTGATGTTACCCAATTACAATCTCAACAAAGGATATTGGCAGATGGCAGATTGGAAAATCAAGTGAGAAAGTGCGGGGAGGGCATGTCATTTTTTTGAGGGGGGCTTAAGGCCAGTATGCTGCTGCTTACTCTATCTTGCTTGCACGCCGCACACACATTAAACACTGGCCTATTCCATAAAGGAGCTAGGCTATTCTTATGACAGTATCCTTTAATAAAGTCTAATAAACCATAATCATTTGGGCAGTCGCAGAAACTTTGTAATACTTTCCATCATTTTTGACATACACTGTATAGTTCAGTGCTACACTTGGCATTGAGTGCCACTCATAATACCTTGCATCTCAGAAAAGACGATGAGCCATTGGCAGAAATGGCAACGATAAACTGCATTCAGTCACACAAGAAGTAACACAAGAAGAATGATGGTTGTGCTTCACAATCTTGACCCTTAAAAAACCTTAGTTAGTCCTGTGTTGAAACAATGCAAGATGTTGCATCGGTTGGAGCATATTGTTTCAGGTACTGGTGCGGCTTTAAATACCATTCAGAAAAGCAAAACATTTCATAGGGATTTATAATACTCTGAGACAGGATTTTAATTTTGACACTTCGACCACAGGGGCCGCAAAAATCAACACGAAATGAAAATTCCTTGTAGTTGCTCTAAATTTTGCAATGTGCTTTGTCCGTCTACTGGTGCCAGTCCTCAACCGTTTCCATTAAAGATGAGCGTGGAAGGAAACTAAATACTTTGTGTCTGTTCTGGATGATTTTTGTTAACAGCAATGACCTTGTTTTCTCTCTTTTTCTATGTGCTTTGTTGCTTTTGCCTCCTTTGCTCTTTCTTGCTAGTGAAGACCAGACATTGAGACCAGACCTTCCAGATGATGGATTTTTACCAGAAATCCCAGAAGCTACAGTCCAGTCCCTTTCAATAACCCCTTCCTTTGTTTTTCGACTTTTCAGCTTTGCATTGCTATCAGTGTTGTGCCCCTTCTCCTGCTCCATGGTCCCTAGCAAGTTCCTGTTTTGCTCCTGATTGGCCAGCAAGCTGCCTACTTGCGACTGACTCATCTGAAAGCCCAGCTAGCAGTGACACAGATAAACAACGCTTGCACCAGTGGCAGCCGAGGTGCAACCTTTACAGCAAACTCCAACACCCCTGCTTCCTGCATATCTACAACTCCCCTCCCAGTCTGCTGCAGACATCAGTCTCCTGAACCTTCTGAAGATCGCAGACACCATGTCCCATCCCCTGTATAACCCCCATGCCTCCGGGAACCAAAATTCTGCAAAGGGGCAGTATGGACTCCCCAGTATACAGGCAGAGAGGGACAGTCGAAGGGCATCTTCTCATCTTGGACCTGGGTCCAGCTTCAGTTCTTCTGGAGTTTCCTCTACGATTCGTGACAGTTCTGGTGGAATGCCCCCATCGATGATGTCTCCGTCAATGAACTACAGGCCTGAACAGAGTAGGTCCATAAGGGATGCGGACATAGAGAGGTCTATAGACATGCATATTAGCAGAGCCAGAGAGGAGGTGAGGGTTCCCGGCAAGCCAATGCACCCATCCATTGATCAGGACACTCGCTTTACCAGCAGGGGTGACTTTCGCTCCACGGGCACAGGGATGGCCTCCAACGCAATGTCCTCAACCCCTGCCGCTCTTCAACATAGACCCTCAGACGCTGAAAGTGGTAGCAGCTCCTTGGACTGGTCATCGAACTACAAAAGGCCCACTGCTGATGACTCTAAATTTTATTCATCATCTGTTTCATCTGACTATGCAAGTGGTGCTGACGGTAGGTTTAATGCCCCCAGTGGAAGAGATCGTGATATGCGGTCCATTCCAGGGCTAGGTAATTATGATTATCCAGTGCCAGACAAACCCCCTGCTCCTCCAGAGTCCAGTCGACCCAAGTACACCTTTGAATCAGCTTCTAGCATCCTTTTGCAGTTTGGACTTGAAAAAGAGGACTTGGAACATCTTGCCTCTTTTCCTGAAGACCAGATCAATCCTGATAACCTGCCATTCATCTTGCGCCAAATCTGCATTCAGAAGACCAAGAGGGCTACAGCAGCAGAACAGCCAAAACCCTACCCTGAACCCCAACCCACCAGAAACATGAGTGGAATGGACAGTCACACTTCGAGTAGTTCTGGTGGGCCAGGAATGCACCGGGGAGAGATGTCATCAGCTGTTCTCCAGCAGAGTAAAGTGATTGACTATGGTCATACCGGCAAATACACTGGAGGGGTTGGTGATGATATTGTCAGAACCAGTGGCAGTAGAGCTAGTAGCAGTGGGAGTGGAAGAATGTTGCCAATGGACAGCGGCAGACACAGTCGAGAACCACTGCAGAATACTACAACAGAGGTGAAAAGCAGGGCACTGGGTTCTTCACATGAGCAGACAAGTTCTCGTACGAGTCTCAAACCTTCGTACAGTTCAATACTGAAATCTGTGGCTCCTCCAAGCCATGATCACACCAAACTATTGCAGACCCAACCCAACCAGACATCCCAAACAATCCTCAGCTCCTTTTCTCTACCAAAGAAAGACACAGATATCAGAGTTTTCAAGTCTGAAGCTTCCAGACCTGTTCCTTTGAAAGAACCAGAGGCAGATCGCCAGTCAACGTCGAAAACCCAGCCGCCCGGCTCTATGTTACATGGTGTGCATCCCAACAGACCCGTGAAGTCGGTTCCTCCTGCTGCGCTCAACCCCAGCGCCACTGATGCCTCACGGGCCATGCAGCATCCGGTGTTTATCCCTGGTGATCTCAACCCCACCGTCATACCTCCAGTTCTGCTTCAGCCAATCCCGAGCCTGATGAGCATCAGTCCCCTGACGCTGCCGATTTCCAACAGGCAGCTTCCAGCAAAGATGGGGATCTCCAAGGGTGTGCCATTGCCGGCTATGATGCAAGACTATGCAGCAGCCTCACCAAGAGTCTTTCCACATACCTGTTCTCTGTGTAACAAAGAATGTTCTAATATGAAGGTGAGTGGAAGATTGAACTCTGCTGTCTCTCCCTTTAAAAATGTATTTCCGTATCTAAAGTTCTTGTTTTTTTTCTTCTTTAAAATACCAATTTAGACTATTTAATTGTTTACTTGTGTGAAATTACTGAAGCATTTTAAACTGTCAAAAAAAAGTCAATGATGAAGAAGGCTTACTTTTATTTATTATCCGTTATGGGGAAATTCAGTTTTTTAAATCTGTTATTAAACACACACTGGTCTGAAAAACACAGAGGCACAAATAGGTCGTAAATACATAAATGAATGGAGAGATGTATAGCAAGAGAGCTGCCACAAAGTCAGGCATCCTGAGCAGGTAGGGGTTCCGTACCTTGCAATGGTACTCCAGCAACCAGTCCACACTCTGTACTGACTGATCTGTACTGGACTTGAACTGGTTCCTAAGCCAAGTCCCCACAGACTGAGCTACTGGCCACCTCAAAGGCGATACTTTCAAGCCTATGTGAAAGGATTTATGTAAAATATTCTTTAAATTTTAATGGATATCTAATAAGTATGAAGTGGTAGTGAGAAGGCTGTCACTACAGATAGGCTGTGTGCAATTTTTCGAAAAACCAACTTGGATGGCAAACTTTGGAGAGATTCTAAACATTTTGTTAACAAACTGAATTTTATTTTTACACTAATGCTTCAAGGATTCCTGTCACAGCTCACAGTTTATTTTTTTTAATCTGTTATTTAAGTTTGCAATTTATAATTTCAATTGACTGACTGGAAGATGGGTGTTTCCCTTTTGTTTCCATTTTGTTGGCTTTTGTCCTGCTGTGTATATTCTGTTAGAATTGCCAGTGCATGTATAATATCTCTTTTTCCCAGCTAAAGGACCTGTCAGTGATTGATTTTGTTACCTTAATTTCATATCTAATAGAAGGTATGACTGTAGTGCTATGGACTCGAGCTCCCCCTAAAAGGAATTCCAATCACTACCACAAATACTCTGAACCCGAATCCACGAGCGACTGTCATTCTTCATGAGCCAGACAGTCACAAGGATTTTTGTTCTTTGGACCATCTGTCTTTGATTCTTTTCCTCCATTGGGACACTGAATTTTACATTTTTAATAATTTGAAAAAGACACACCAGATTCCTGCGCTTCCCAGTTGCCACATCTTCCCAGTTGCCTCAATGCCAGAAGTTTCAGCTTGGGTGCTTTGGTCCTGATCCATACCTGATGGTGACCTATGCTCAGATGACCATCGCCAAACCTCTGGAACCTTGATAGTGACTGACTGAAGAACCAGACATCACACAATTAAGAAGCTGAACTTTTTTTTATTTTACCTTGTTTGTTACTGGCACTCCTGTATTTATTGTATTTCATGATAAAGGCCTGTTGCCCTTTAGTCGACTATGATGTCTACTCCCCATTTGTGCTAAAGTTTGTTCCTGTTTTTGGATGATGTCTCCAGGCTAAAGATTTAAAGAAACCAGATAAACATATTTTACTTTGGTTGGTGCGAACTTTGAATATTTAGAACTTTTTAAGGTCGCTTTAATGTTGAATGATAAGCATCAGTTGTCATGCAATCACAAAAATGGAAGTTGATAACAGTGTCAGTACAAATGAGACCTATCTAAATACTTTGTGTTTGTTTGTTCTGACTACTAGGATTGGATCACCCACCAGAATACCAGCCTTCACCTTGAGAACTGCAAATTTCTGCGAACACGGTCAGCCCTTCCTTTTCTTTTCCCTATGAAAAGCTTATTTTTTGATAATCATTGCGGTTTTTGATTTATTTGAGGCCAAAATACTGTAGAAGAAACACTAGACAGAAGAGAGTTTGCAGGCTCATACTACAACGTCCTTCTCAGGATTGTATCTTTAGTTTTGGTGTCACCTCTGCAGCATGGTGACAAAACAGGCATGTCTCATTGCTAAAAGCCCTTAAAGCACCTTAATGTTCTGCAGTATTAAAATGTGTATCTCGGTTGGTTTTTCTTGAACCCCACTTTGTTGGGAGGCTAGTTGAACCTTGAATTCTGAGAAAGTGCTCTTCAAGATACCTCCTATAGTTGTTTTATAGTTATTGACTCCAGAACCCATACGATTCCTCAACGTACATTGACTCTTTGTTGTCAAAATGTGGCCTCTTTGCTCATATAATAGGTGTGTTTGATTTGTTTTTCTCCACAGATACCCGGAGTGGGATGGTGAGATAATACTCGGGACCAGGTAAATTTCTTAAACCGGGCAGACACTTAGCGTGACACTTTTATGGTCACACTGTGGATTAAGTTTTGACTTGTGACGACTCTGATATTAACAAGATGGCTCAGTCTTCAGTATTACCAAAAAAGAAAAAATGTATTACTGTGTGCAATTCTCTTTCAAATAAAAAGTATTGAGAAAAAAATAGAATAATATTAAAATAAACTCGCTGCAGTTGATAACAGATCTTTTGAGAGCGGCCATGAGGGAAATCCAACTCAGCAGATATTCGTCCAGATTCTAAAATTGGCCTGTGACGACATATTTCATATTTAGGGCTAAAATCTGTACAGTGTCTGGATTTATTTAAGATGCATAACAACTTCATGAGTTACCTGAGAAAAAAAAAAAATCAAACGGTATGCTTTTCTCATCCGTTGCTTTCCTCAGGGCTGCTGATAAAGACGTGAAGCCCTTGCCCCCAACATCGGCACAGACTTTCCAGCATCATGGTCAGAAAACAAGTCATGGAGGCCGCTCCCGTTCCCACTCGTCTAGCCCCCATCGGCGCCATGGCTCGGAGGGTAGAAAGGAGAAACGCAGTAGCCGATCCCGATCGCCACACAGTTCCAGATACACTCACAGGTTTGGCACACTTAAATTCCCGATATGAACACAAACATGAGCTAACAGAAGAGATGCTTCTTATCACCAGATTGTGACCCAAATATGATTGTGTAGAGCATCAACATTCATTTTAGCCTCTTTGGATTTGTCAGTCACGCCTTGAGAAATCTAGACTCTAGAATTATTTAAATTGTCACTGAGATTGCTTGAGTTATAAAATGACTGAATGACTTTCATCAGGTCCAGGTCTCGTTCTCACTCTCCACGGCACGACCGCTCAAACTCCTCCAACTGGTCGCGGTCGAGGAGTCCTGAGAGACGGTCGTCGCCAAGGAGGAGAGGTGAGAAGAGGTCCTCACCAAGGAAGAATGACGAGAGACGAACTCCTCCAAAAAGGAGTGATGAAAAACGATCTTCACCAAGGAAGAGCCGCGAGAGTCGATCGTCACCAAAGAAAAGTGACGGGAGGTCAGGGAGGAGTGAGGAGAGAGGATCACCACCAAAGAGGAGCCACGAGAGGCGATCGTCCACAGAAAGGTCATCCCCTCAACAAAAGAGGTCAAGCAGTGCAGAGAGACTGGCTAAGATACTACTGGAAACATCAGGTTAGAGAAATTGCAAACACTTTAAGACCCTGACTTAAGTAAAGTTTGTGTTTGAAGGCTTATTCTTGTTCGCTGGTTATATCTGTGCCTATCATAGAGCAATATACATGAGCATGCAACAAATGCAAAATATTTTTCTTTAGTTTTATACTATATATATTTATTTTCAAGCTATTCAGTTTAGAGCTGCAACTAAAGATAATTTTCATTGTTGATTTCATCTTTCATTTCGCAAAAAACACAAAACATCTTAAGTTTAACACTGTAGAAGATGAAGAAAATAAGAAAATATTAACATTTAGTAACTTGAATTCAGACAATTTTTCTTTGCAAGTGACTAAAAACGATTAAATTGATTATCACAGTTGTCTGCAATAAATTTACTGACAATAAAAGAAGAATAAAAAATAAATGAACATGTTTCTCTATTTCTATTTTTTTGGTAATATTTAAATTTGTATTTACTTTTTCTTGCCTCCCATTGTGTGTAATTTTACTGCACTTTCCAGTGGTTTAGTTGCAAATGTTCGCTTGTAAACCATAGAAAATGGCAAGGAAACTAAAATTACTTGATTCTGTTTAAGATTTAACAACCAACAAAATGTTGCAGTGTTGTCTGAGAATCTTTTCATCTTTGTCCCTCTAGCTGTTCAATCTCGGTCAAAGCAGTCGGACTTGGAGACCATGGTTAAAACTCTGGCTCCAGCCTTACTGGCCGAGCTAGCGAAGATGAGATCGTCCTCTTCATCATCGTCAAAACCCTCCTCGTCTCCTCCTTCTGCCGGAGTAAAGAGATCATCTTCTACTGCCTCTTCCTCCTCCTCCTCGGCCACAAAGAAGAAGGAGTCGACAACAAAACCCTCGAAAGCAAAGCCCAGCCAGGAAAAGAGCGAGGCAGTTTCTTCATCAAAGACTAAGGTTGGTGTGGGTGTTTGATGTACCAGGGAAATTTGTCAACAGTCTGTTCTCTGGTAAACAACTTCCTTCTCTATCCAGGTAACGCTTTCATCAAGGACTAAACTGAAAATGATATTTATTTGCTATGTATGAAGCAAAACACATTTCGACGACGCATTTCAGTAGTTATATTTGGTCTAAAGTTTGTGTTTGTTCTCCCTCTCTTTATTCAGTCTGATGAATCTTCACCTCTGACCGCAGTGAAACTACACGGGATTTATAGTTACCACGCTCACAATGACGTGGTCGCTGCTGTGGAGCAATTCGGGAAAACCAAGTCAGTTGTACTGTTTCGGTCCAGACTGGAGGTACGTACAGAGACAGTGAAGAGTGTGTATGTGTTTTGTTTTTTTTTCTACCAAGATCTATATTTGCTCATGCTTTGCCTTTCATAATATGCAAAATACCCGGTCTACTATTACAAAGTTTTAATTAAATTGAGTTAAAAGCATTTCCCCCAGACCCCAAACTATTTTCAGCTGCAGATACCAATTATTTCCAGTATTGAGTAGGCCTAATCTACTGACTTGATTATTCTTGTAATTTTATGTCATTGTAATTGGCTGAAAAAAATTGTCAGAGCCAAAGGTGTGATGTCTTTAAATGACTTGTTTCTTCAACTAATGGTCCAAAACCAAGAGACATTTAATTTATCATTGAAGACTTAAGAAAAAACAGCAAATCTTCACATCTGAGAAACTGAAACGGCAGATTTTGTCATTTTTGTCAACTGTAATGTTTGTTTAGTAATTAATTGTAAACGTTTGACTTTAGAGCTTGATGATGTTCACAAAATTCTCAAATGTAACTTAACAAGTCTTTTAAATGTAGCATTTCCTCTCATTCAGTCTGCAGAAAATAAACTACAGTCTTTCAAACACCTCTTACTTGAAAGATTTGGTCATGTAGTGGTTAACTGTCTAAGTTTTGTGTGTGAATGTATTGAGTAGATGGTCCCAGCGGTTGTAGTAATGCAAAGATATGTTCTTTTGTATGTTTGTGTGTCCACATGTAGGCAGTGGTGCGTTTCGAGAAAGAGGAAGACGCTAAGAAACTGACGAGCGCAAAGAGCATCACTGTGAAAGGCATGACAGTCACTGTTGTCAAAGAAAAGGTATTAACACTTTCTGTCCTTCTTTCTCCATCCTCGGTAAACACACAAACCCCATTTCCAAAAAAATTGGGATGCTCTGTAAAACAAATAAAAACAGAATGCTGAATCTGAAAACAACTGTCTTTGTTTACAGGAGACTGTTTCTAAGGAGCAAAAGAAGTCTTCTCAGAAGTAAGATGTGTTTCACACTGACATCTTTTTAAAAGTGGAGGGTAGAAGTTTTTTTTCCCCCAGTATATTCCCATAAAGGTTTCAACATGCAGTTCATATTTTCATAGTTTACTGTATTTGCTCTATTCACTTTTGAGACTTAACCTCATGACAAAAAACTGTGTGTGTGTGCACATGATGGACACAATTTGAAACTGAACCTGTGCAATTTATTAGAACATATAGAAACATTCAATCCTGTGGCCTTGACGTTTCATTTTTACATATTCTCCTGCTTGACTCGTGTAAATCTCTTTTGTTCACAGAAAACCTGCCACATCCAGTGTCTCCACACCTCAAACCACTAAATCCACAACGTCTACCACTGAAAAGGCTCCTCCCTCTACAGCCAATAAGTCCTCTGGAGCCAAAAAAGCTACAACAAGCAAACTTACCAGTCAGAAAGTTGCAGCTAAAGGCTCAATTAAAGATGTGACGACTGTATCTAAAGCAAAAGTGTTGGTTTCTAAAGCGAAAAACATCTCAACCAAGCAGATAGCTAAAACGCTGAAAAGAGGGAATTCACCCGTGAAGGGAGCTGCGAAAAAGGCAGCGGTAAAGCCAAACAGTTCAAAGTCCTCAGGAGCCAAGTCCACTGGGAAAGCATCGGAGAACAAGACAGAGGCTTCACAAACGCAGCAGCAGGCTGCAGGAACTGAAGCCGCTGTGGAGGCAAAGCGGCCAAGTGGAAAAACTGTGAAAAAAGGTATGTTGGAGACCGTTTAAATCATCACACCATAGTCATTTTAACATGTTTCAAACGGAATAAGACTAAAGATGTAAACATTTTTACTTCTAATATTGCAAATTATATGGCAATTGCAATATCAGTCAAAATAATTGTAATTATTCTATATTTTAAATTTATATTTTTTCAAAATTGTTCAGCCATATTGTCAACTAGGGTTGGGTACCTTTGATATTTGAAATGGTAACAGTGTCCAGACTATCTTTGTTCAGTACGTTACTCTCCCTGTAGTAACAAAACTACTATTTCAGGTTAGATGTGTTGCCCTGGTCAGGAGGAAGTGTTATAAAGTATAAGGCATTACATTTTTTATCTTTTGAAGATCCTGTGACTGCAGTGAAGACAAAAAAGACTGCAGCGTCACCCAAGGATTCCACCAAAGCTGCCAGCAAAGTCTCAGCTGACTCAACTGAGTTAGCCACATCTGTCACACGGGCAGCGTCCACGTCAGCTTCGACTAAAGGTACCCCTGTTACTGTTGGGGAGAAAAAGCACCTGAATACAAATTTTAAAAAAAAAGAAATCCATTTGTTTTCTGTAACAGATGTGATCAGAATTTCAACACGTTTTACGTTTTCTTTGTCTCTTTCACAGCGTCCCTCAAAAGGAAGAACAAGTCCTCAGCAAAAGTAAGTTTGCTCAATTCTTGATCGAATGAAGCCCCCGTGGATTGCAGTCTTTCAAATGTTCCAAGATTATGCATTATACTTAATGTAAATGTTAAGGAACCTGAAGCGTTATGAGACAAAGTTAGATTTCTTTTTGTAAAACTAGTTTAAACAGAATTGTAAAAAGAATTGTAAAAATTTGCTCAAAATGTCTTAATTGCATCAGTTCTTGTGGCATTTGGAAAGGTTGATTTGCATATAGTACTGTCAGTACAGTCATAGATTGCAATGAAATTGTGAAAAGAGGATGATGATACTTGTTTGTGTCCAAGTTACTCCTCAACCAGGTCTAAAATGTCTAAAAAATGCCAAAAAGAAAGGTAAACAGCTGTGTGTTTTGTTCCTTTTTTGTCTTAAACCTTTCATCGAGACCTGGAATGAGACTTGCAACCCGAACGCTAATGATTTTCTTAAAATTTGCAGTGACATATGACAGTTCTCCCAAGTTAATGTAACGGTTGTATGTAATAAATTAACAGGCCAATCATTTCTGTAATTTCCTTTTTATTTACGGTTGATACACTCGCTGATTTATTGTTTCAGTGATTCATTCTTACTTTGTCCTTCATCCAGGGTCAGGATGATGTTACAGATGACATTGCTTCTTCAGATGCCTCCCATTTTGACGAGCATAGTTTCAACTTGGAAGACTTTGTCACTGTTGATGAAATTGGTGATGATGTGGAAGACACAAAACCTGAGCCTGAGAGCTCCTCCTCATCCTCCTCCAGAGCCAAGAGAGAGAGCAAAAGCTCAGGTGGGTCGTCCGGTGACAAACAGACCTCCACAAAGTCTTCAAAGGATTCGAAGAGTTCAGCCTCCTCCTCATCCAAGTCGACTAAAGGCTCAAGCTCTTCTAACTCGAGCTCTGTGTCAACAAAAAAGTCGAAGGACTCATCGGAATCCACCAAATCTCTTACTAAACCTTCATCCTCTGCCAGTGTCAGTAAGGCCTCCTCCTCTTCCTGTCCACTGCCTACTAATACTGATAGTCAGGCCCAGAGTCTGGAAGGTGATTTTAATCTCAAAGACCAGAAGAAAAATAAAGAGGAAGGAAAACAAGATGATATTGACAAACAATCAAAAAAGAGTGGGGCCACTACCACAGCATCTAAAAGTAAAGAGAATGAGAAATCGCCAAAGAAACAGGACAGGACAGTTAAAAAACATGAGACACAAACAAAGACGGGCACCACTACAGGAGTCTCTGAAAAGGACAAAGACATCAAAGAGACCACGGACGAGACAGTGTGTGAGACAGTAGATTCTGCTGAAGACCAAACGGTTCAAGATGCAGCCACCACAGAAAAGTCTAGTAGAAGAAAGAGTGCAAGAGGAAAGAAAGACGATAAAATTACATCAAATGTCACAGAAGTGACTGAAAACCCTGAGGAGGCCACATACAAGATTTTAGACTCTGTGGAGGACAAGACTGCCAACGATGAACCAACAATCACAAGTTCTACCAGAGGTAAAAGCGAAAGAACAAGTAAGAAAGACGCTTCGAATGAGAAAAGAAACAAAGAGGACACTCCAGCAAGAAGTAGACAAACTCCTGCCAGAGAGTCACAAGAACAAAACAGGGAAAAAACAACAAATAAAGAGGAGAAAGCCCCTCCAAAAGAGAGCACACCAACAAAGAAGAGTGACAGTAAAAGAAAAGATGAAGGTCTTGCAAAAGAAGAGGCATCAGCTGAAAAAGAAGACACACCAACATGTGGTACCACAGCTGTGGAAGTGTCTCCAGTCGGGAATAAGGAGAGGACATCCAAAACAGATGTTAAGAAAGAGAACAAATCTACAGCTAAGTCCCAGAGCGATACTGCAACACCGGAAGAGGAAGAGAAACAAGAATCGCCCAAGAAAAATGACGCAATGAGCACTCTGAACCTGGACGAAGTGAGTGAAGAGGAGGAGGATTACCCTGACGACACGGCTGAGGAGGAAAATCTGAGGAATAAGCAAGCCACCACGGAGAAGAAGCAGTTCGCCAAGGAGCGAGAATCGAAGACGACCAGGGAGAGGGGGCAAAGGAGCCGGAGCAGCAGCAGCAAAGAAGGAGGTGACAGGGAAGAGACAAAGAAGTCGAAGGAGACACCAGACACCAAGGAGCTGGTGACTCTGGATGAGGTGGGAGCAGATGAGGCCGGAGAGGAAAGCACGCTGGAGACCCGCACACTCCGCCAGGGGGATGAACCAGTGGACTCCTTAAACCCAGAGGTAAAGATTCAGATCTAAAAACCTGCAAGTTTTAATTATTTCGATGGAAAAATGATGTTGAAGCGCTGTAAAACACATTCAGTGAATGAAAAACTGTTTTTCTGTTGTTTTTTTTGTTTTTTTTTTAGACTTTGGTGATTTTAGATGAAGCTGGTAATGAGGAGGAAGAGAAACCGGACAAAGAGCAAGCTGAGAAAACCTCAGGACCTGCGAAACGCAAACACAATGATGAAACAGGTGTGTGTTATTCTGTCAGTAGTCAGTCATATAATAAGAGCCTTCAAACCTAAATAAAACATGAACAAATACAAGAAGTGAATGAATGCCATAGAACATGACTTGGCCATCCTGGGTGGAAAAAAAAAGTAATATGGGACGCTGCTGGCAAGTAGCAGGGTCCCGTTTCATGGTTGATAAATTACGTGGTATCGGATTGATACTTGCAATTTTAGGGTTTACTGGAGGCCTTTTACAATACTTGTATCAGTACAGAGGGTGTGCGCTGATGTCACTTTTCCACCGGGACACACCCAGTCAGTTGGACTGATAGGCAAAAAAAATATCCTCCAACGGGGCTGCCTTTAGTAGGGGAAACTGTGAAACCAGGAGTAAAACAGTCGATTATCTGCGTAATTTAAAGGCAATTTGATGGGACAGTGAGTCTTACAGCTTACGAAAGAAACAGTAGCTCATGAACACTGACATTTGGCGAAGAATCGGGTTTCATGAAATTGATGTGGACCTGATTTCAATGCTGATGGAAATACACAAAAGCCAAAAAAAGCACGAAAATAGGTCGCTTGGTCGTATTATTTGAAGATGGAACATAACTTTTTGATTTATTTGTTCTGTTTTAGAGGAAAGTATAAACCTTGTGACGGTAGATGAGGTGGGAGGGGTGGAAGAGGAGGAGGAGGGAAAGGAAGCGGCAACAACCAGAGCAAGCGGCCGAGCCAAGAAGAGAGACAGACAGACCCCTGGTAACACACACACACACATCTGTGTCTTTTATACAACTGTAGACACTTTAAAACTTCACTGCTTTCCAGTGACAGAGCTCTAAAACATGAAACTTGATGAATTAAAAGTATAGTAATAATATAAACTTTATATCGCACTTTTTATCGCAAAGGAAATAAAACCAGGCAGCAGATAAAATGAGAAAATGGCCAATCACATATATGAGATTTGTAATTTTCCTCTCATTTGTTCACTCCACCAATCCACTGTCTTTTACCACAGTGAAAAAATCTACCAGAGGGAAAAAAGTGAGCACAAAAGACGAGAGAGAAGAAGAAGAAAAGGAACCAGCTGATGTACTGCCTCCCTCCTCGCTTGATGCCTCCTCATCATTGGACAAAGATCCATCTATGTTGTCAAGCGACGGCCAGCCGGAGGTCCAGAAGACAGAGGTGGAAACAGCGAGCCAAGCTGACGTCGATGCTGCCTCTGCTGCCTCTGCTGCCTCTGCTGGACAGGAGCTGCAGCCGGAGAACCCTGAGAACCAGACACTGGAAGAACATGTGGAGGGAGGAGAGGAGGAGAAGGAAGGACGGAGCAGGACGGACATTAAAGGTACAGAGAGATGAAAGAAGGATGGGCCGAGGACATTTCCAATGTTAGACATTTTATTCTTCAGTTTTAGTGTCTCATCCAGTCTGAACTGGTGTTGAGTGAAACTCCAAGAGGATTAAGATAGCTTAAAATAAGGATTAATTCCATTATTGATAATTTGTTTAGTCAGTATTAAAAATTTATTCCAGTTGATGTCTTCAAATTTTTTTTTTTTTGTCAGATACACCTACGTAAATACTCCAAATGTAGTTTCTTACCATAGAAAACAAGATGTAAATTAGCGATTAATCTTTTTTTTAATTTAACTTGCATTGCAGTGTGGATTGTTTATGGATTGTTGTTTCCTTCTCTTCTTCAGCTGGGAGTAAACAGAGGAGGGAGCCTGTCGGACCTGAAGCAAAGAGATCTCGTTCTCAGTCTCCTTGTGTCGCTGCTGACGTCAAACTGCCGCCATTCAAACCCAACAACCCCCTCGGTGAGAAACACACACACTTAACACACTGGTTTTATTTGAAAATTTGCTTCAGCCGGCTAAGTTTTTGTAGTAGAGCAGAGAGGGAGAGGCAGCTCTCCGTGTGCCAAGAAACACCATTAATAACACTCTTACTAAGCACTCAACACAGAGCGAGTCAGATAATAGAATAATTACAGTTAATGTATTTTCTCTTTCAAATCAAATGTTCCTTTTGAGTCAAATACAGTGTAAGCATGTCCTGTGAGAGGCTACTTCAGCACACTTTTAACTACAAATATTACTGTGACCACTACAGAAAACTGCAGATGAGCATTTAATGTCTAGAATTAACAATTCGGACACTACCACAGACCAGCCCTGTGACAAATTGGCCCCATTTCCACATATTGATCACACACTGTCCAGCCATAAACAAAGTTTTGACCTCGTCTCCATCCTGTTTCACTTCCACTGTCCGCCTCTTCAGGTCGGGAGTTCGTGGTTCCAGGGTATTTCTGTAACCTCTGTTCTGTTTTCTATCGGAACGAGAGCACCGCCATGGACGTCCACTGCAGCAGCCAGAGACACTACGACAACCTGCAGGTACACACAACCACATAGACGAAATTTAAACACAAAAACACACACTTGACCTCACGTTGTTTCTGTTCACTTTTTCTTTTTTCAGAAACATTATCAGAAGCTTGAACAGAAACCATCGAGATGTTCTCAAGGCTCCGTTTCTGATTGATCCCGACTTCATCTACTGAGACTGCACCTCTACTCTGGGAAAACAGGAAACAACTTTTATAATGAACTCCGTCACGGTTACATGTTAGAGTTTAGAAATTTCTACATGATCTCCTTTACTCAACAACAAATATTTACATCAGTATTTTTGAGATGCTTCTTTTAGTCACCCCATAGAAAAGAAAAGAAGCATAGTAAAAAAAAGAGAAGTGTGGAAACACTGGAAATTTTT
>JAJHUR010084182.1:0-10016 GCA_027495735.1 Lutjanus campechanus | reverse complement strand
TCAGTCTCCTTGTGTCGCTGCTGACGTCAAACTGCCGCCATTCAAACCCAACAACCCCCTCGGTGAGAAACACACACACTTAACACGCTGGTTTTATTTGAAAATTTGCTTCAGCCGGCTAAGTTTTTGTAGTAGAGCAGAGAGGGAGAGGCAGCTCTCCGTGTGCCAAGAAACACCATTAATAACACTCTTACTAAGCACTCAACACAGAGCGAGTCAGATAATAGAATAATTACAGTTAATATATTTTCTCTTTCAAATCAAATGTTCCTTTTGAGTCAAATACAGTGTAAGCATGTCCTGTGAGAGGCTACCTCAGCACACTTTCAACTACAAATATTACTGTGACCACTACAGAAAACTGCAGATGAGCATTTAATGTCAGGAACAATTCAGACACTACCACAGACCAGCCCATGTCCACATATTGATCGCACACTGTCCAGCCATAAACAAAGTTTTGACCTCGTCTCCATCCTGTTTCACTTCCACTGTCCGCCTCTTCAGGTCGGGAGTTCGTGGTTCCAGGGTATTTCTGTAACCTCTGTTCTGTTTTCTATCGGAACGAGAGCACCGCCATGGACGTCCACTGCAGCAGCCAGAGACACTACGACAACCTGCAGGTACACACGAACACATAGACGAAATTTAAACACAAAAACACACACTTGACCTCACGTTGTTTCTGTTCACTTTTTCTTTTTTCAGAAACATTATCAGAAGCTTGAACAGAAACCATCGAGACGTTCTCAAAGTTCTCAAGGCTCCGTTTCTGATTGATCCCGACTTCATCTACTGAGACTGCACCTCTACTCTGGGAAAACAGGAAACAACTTTTATAATGAACTCCGTCACGGTTACATGTTAGAGTTGAGAAATTTCTACATGATCTCCTTTACTCAACAACAAATATTTACATCAGTATTTTTGAGATGCTTCTTTTAGTCACCCCATAGAAAAGAAAAGAAGCATAGTAAAAAAAAGAGAAGTGTGGAAACACTGGAAATTTTTTAAAAATCTCAGAATGTTAAAAAAAAAAAGCGTCCAAGTGCAATCGAACAAAAACAGCTTCCACTTCACTGGAGAGACTGAAACATCAGATCTGGGCGGCACAATGCAGTGAATGTTTATGGAATTTATCAACAACTCTATAGAGGACTATAGATTTTTGGCTGGTGAGTGGAATGAAACAAATCTATCAGAAACACTTATTTTCCCAGCATTTGGTTGGTTTTATGCATTTTATTTTTGCACTGCGCCCAACTCCTAATATTTCCTCATATTCTCTTACTGATTTTCTCCTTTAAAATCTTTGCTAAATTCGGACGAAAACTTGTGATCCACAGCTCAGAAAGACAAATGCTCAATTCTATTACAGCACAAAACAGGAAGTGGGAGCTGTTCCTCCAGACCGAGTTCAAGCTTTCGGGGTTGCTGTTATTCGAAGATGGTTGAAAGAGTGGCCGCAAATAACACTTTCTTTGTGTTTATACTTATCTGGGAAAGAGCAGAACAGGAAACAACAGGGCTGATGGAAATCGTTTCAAAAACAGTTCTTAATTTATGTTGTGCGCAGTAGTGACACATGTAACTCTGAAGCATGAACTGTTAGTCTGGGAACTAAAATAGTATAAATCAAATATAGACTTTAATCTTGCACATAATGTAAAAAGATGATAATTAACCAAAACCATGTGCTGGTGTTTTCTTCACTGCTAGACGAGCACTAGCAAACATTTTGTAACTCGACATTTTCTTCTTCTAGTGTTGAAAATGTAAACAAATCACTGACCTGTCAAAGAAGTCATAATGCTTGTTATTTTCTTTCCTTTTGAAAATGTCTCTGAACAACTGTCACCTGCTCCCAGTTCCTGCACATGTAGGTGTAAAATTGTAGATCTCTTGTAAGTCATGACAAATGTATGTTTTAATGTAGAAATATGTGTGTTATCATAATTGTAACTTGGTTATTTAAATATGCAGTTCAGTGGTACCTGACAGTTTACTGTACTGAACTCACGAAATACTGTGAAGTGAAACATCACAAGGTGCCGTTTATTTAAACAGGAGTCCAATATGTAATATAATTTCTGTTGTACAGTTTGCTTTATTCTGTTTTTAAAACAGATTGCAACTTGAGTGTCTGATGTGATCTCTGATCATTATTCACTAACACTGAGATGAATAAATTTTATCTATTTTAAAATTTGTCCTTGTGTTGCACAGCTTTATTTTTGCATTAAAGATAGATGGCTAAATGAGTGGCTGCTGATCAGGAACCTGATAAATTCCTATCGAGTATGAAAGTTGGAATTCAGGCACGGGTGGAAGTAACTCATTACAAATACTGAAATGACTGTAATTAACTAGTTTTTAGGGGCACTTGTACTTTTTTGAGTAGATTTTCAAGTCTGTACTTACTCATACTTAAGTATCCATTACATCATGTAATCTACTTAGTTACTTTTAAAATCATAATAAAGTACTGAGTACAATTTAAATTAATATCCAAACCATTCATGTGCATTTTTGTAGCCAATAAGGCAACTGGTCACAATCCAGAACAGCACAGGATTTAGGAGTAGGAATATTAATCACTAATTGATTAATTACCTTTAAGAACTGAACCGACTGAAAATGTAATAATTGCTCATTAATAGATAGTCTATAAATGGCAGTAATTGCATCTCATTTTACATTGTTAGGTGTGACGGATCCATTTGTTAAATAAGGAAAATGCACAAGTTGGAAGTAATTTTGACTGAAGATTTGATCGAATGCTGCAATTGATAATTAATTAAACAAACGGTTAAAAAGTAATTTATTAATTAAATTAAAATTTATTTATTTATTTTTCTAACACCAGTATTTTTACTTGTAATTGAGTAATAATTTAGTAATGAAACAGTGTTTGTATGGAGCACAGCCGTGCTTTTACTTTGAAGGCTGGACACCGAAACCGGAAGTCCACATCTGTGTGCAGTCTGAGATTTACCTTCCTGCTAACACCCCGAAGATGAGCACTACGAAGCACCGAGATATACACAAATAACGGCAGGTATGCACCCAAAACGACGTTATGAGAACACGGAGCGAAACACGGTGTTTGACGACGAGAAGCCGTGTAAACGTTTGTGTTTAACCGGGGCCCTCCTGAAGACGACCGTTACAGGTAGGTTAAACGTTTGCTAGCAGACGCACGCGAGCCCAGTTTAGCCAGTTTACTTAGCTCTGTTCGGTTCGTGTTAAACGTTAGAAACAAACGTTAAACCGAGTTTTGACAACATTTTGAAGGTTTTTTCGCCGGTCTTGTAAAACTTGGATCCAGCCCAACCTCAACGTCCGTGACAGTTTGACTCAGGCCTGTGGGTCGTATCAAAATACAAGCTGAAACCACCATTTAGACCTTCAAACCTGATTCATATTGAATCAACTCTACGATCAGTTAGTTATTGAAGTGTCCGGATTGTTATAAACTAAGTTAGTTAATTGATGTTTTGTGACGCAGCTGAAAAAAGGTTGTACTTGACGTCCCCCAAAAAAGAGATTTCTCTTCTTCCTCCTTAAAGTGAAGAGGTTTTTAAGTGAAATTTAGTGGTGTATTTGAGGAGAACATATGTCAACACTTGCAGGGTGGATATGAATGTATAAACGTTGGCCTGCAGGGCGGTGAACACAGTATTGAATAATGAATAATTTAGGGCAGTCTATTCCATTATGCCAGCAATAAATATCACTTTTCTCTGAATGTTTTTAATCTGACTGAGAAAGAGGTGGAGGCCTTTAGCTGGTGCATTCAATTGGGGCTGTGCTTACTTTTTTTAATAGATATTTTATTAAATCATACAAAATGAATACAATATTACAGTTCTTAAACTTAGAATGTTTGTTAGTGCCAAGATGTGAGACTTTTCTGTTTGATTTCTTTTCATTTCAGTTAATATTTGTTTAAAGACCACGTTACCTGTTATTTGAACTTGGTGATGGATTATTTCACATCTTGTTTTCCATAGTTTTGTGACAACAGTGCTTATTGTAGTCCAATAAGAATCCTGGTGCAACAGCTTTTCTTCCTAAATTACATACATTACTGCATCATAATTGACACTGATGTTAAAACCTATACCTAACATTTTCCTACACACATATTTAGATCTGTGGCAGTTTAGAGGTAAATGTTCAATGGTTTCAGTCGGGTGAATGGTGCCAGTGCCCTGAAAAAGCAGTAGCTAAATGGAATTGAGCCTAAAGTGACGTGTCAAAATGTCTGATGCGAAAAGTCGTACAGTCTTCGCATCAAGATCAAAGTTATGATTACGCCTAGAGACTCATTTTTCTGAAAGCGTCAATATATCCAACTTGAGACATGCCTGGAAACCAAACAATAAGCCCCAGTATATTTCAAACTATCTTATATGGTTTGTCTAAAGGTATAGAGTACCTGGCTACTCTAAAAGGATTGTGATTGTTCGATAAGCATGTCAGTTGCGGCATACAGAGGCAAACTGTTTTGAATTGCATTTTATTGTCAGGTGTTCTCATTGTGTCCACCCATGGTATTTTAATTGTTGTTGTTGTTTTGGCATGTCTTAGCACTGCAGTTGGCATTGTGGGCTACTCATACCACTTTACAAGTATTTTAGGAAAGACGATGAGCAATATTAAACTGCATTCAATCTCCTGCACAAGACGAAAAAAGGTTGACCTTCATAATCTTGACGCTGATTATATGTCTCTGCCTTATAATTCTTCCATCAGTTTCTCATCATGTGTACAAATTATAACCGACATAGTAGAATTGTCCGACTACTGCTTTTAGTTGTCTGCTGCAGATTACATCTCTGAAATGCAGAATGTTGAGGGGAAATTTTGGGGAAAAGTCTTAGCAAGTGTTCAGACCTTAAATAGGACTGTATTAAATATTGTTATTTCATGTACTTGTGAGACATGTAATACAATCCAGTAAGTACAGTAAGAGTAAGGGCTGGATGTGTACACGGACGGCTGTGAACACCACGGACACAGTCTGTTTTTTATTTATACTGCTTTCTTGAGGACGCGTTCCACACATGCACAGTAGGTTGGCGTCTTTATGGAGAGGTCTGCGCAGTTTCAAAAAATTGGGGGTATGCAGATGTTTGCACAGAGCCCACACATACGCACTGGTGAAAACATTTATAATACACGAACTCTAGCAACCCCTCAGACGCGACAAGTTGACCTCTAATGCCGACTTAACAGTACCATGGGTTGGAAGGCTTGTCAGACACTGCATAGTAGTTCATAATGCTTTGAGACTGGATTTTACAGCTCTGGGACGTTATCACAGCTCCAGCATCCATGACAATTGTTTCATGAAGAGTAGAAATACGACATTTGTGCAGTCTGCCAGGAATGTGCATTTGCAAGTACGTGATTGGTCACCGACACACTTTTCTGGATAGCATCTGGCAACAATTGTGCCAGAATCTACTGTGGCTCTTTCCATAATTTTTGGATCTTTTAGGTTTGTGAAGTTTTTGACTTTGCTCTGCTATTCTAGTTAAATAATATCACAAAACATATATTTTTTAAAATTATCATATTTAGGCTATTCAATCTATACTAGAAGTTCAATCTTATTAAGAAATTCACTACCAGTATTCATCACCTTATCCTCAGGATCGCTTGAATCTTCCAGTGTGATCTGTTATGATGTTCTGAAATGGAAATTGCACTTGTGATACGTTAAATTTTGCATTGTGCTTTGTCTGTCTGCTGGTACAAAACTACAGTGGTTTCTTCCAGAGAGGATCATGTAAAGGAAATAAATGAGTTTGTGTCTGTTCTGGATATTTCCCTGTTGACAGCAGTGACCTTGTTTTCTCTCTTCATCTGTGCTTTGTTGCTTTTGCTTCTTTTGTTTGTTTGTTTTTTTCTTGTCAGTGAAAACCAGGAAGAGAAATAGACGGAATGAATGTGTATTCAACAGGAAGCACCACAGTGGACAACTCAAGACAAGAATTGCTTGATGATGGATTCACGTCCAAGAAGATGAAGTTCAGTCTCACTCAATAACCCCCTTCCTTTGTTTTTTTGTTTTTTTTTAACTTTTCAGCATTGCGTTGCTATCAGAGCGTTCTGCCCCTTCGCCTGCTCCAGAGACCCTGAACAGGCCTCTATTTGGGGGGCTTCCAGGGAGCTCACTTCAGATAGGCCAGCGAACTTTGTTCTTGCAGCTGGCTCAACTGAGGAACCAGCTACAACTGACACAGATGAACAACGCTCTCACTGTGGGCAAACAAGGTGCAGCCTTTACATCCAACTACAACACACCTCTTCCTTCACACCTACAACACCTCCCTACCTGACTGCTGTGATCATCAGTCCCTCGAACCTCCTGAAGTTTGCAAACATGTCGCATCCCCTTTATAACCCCTATGCCACTGGGAACCAAAGTTCCAGCCAGGGGCAGTATGGATTCCCCGGTATACAGGCAGAGAGGGACCTTCAGAGGACATCTGTTGTTGGATCTGCATCCAGCTTCAGTTCTTCAGGAGCCTCCTCTGCGATTCCTGGCAGCTCTGGTGGAATGCTCCCATCGCTGAAGTCTCAGTCAGTGAACTACAGGCCTGAACAGAGTAGGACCATAATGGATGAAGACATAAAGAGGTCTATAGACATGCATATTTCCAGAGCCAGAGAGGAGGTGAGGGTTCTCGGCAAACCAGTGCATCAGCCCATTGACCAGGACACTCGCTTTACCAGCACTCAAAGGGATGAGTTTCGCTCCACGGGTGCAGGGATGGCCTCATACCCAATGCCCTCAACCTCTGCCTCTCTAGGACATAGACCCTTGGATGTTGAAAGTGGTAGCAGCTCCTTGGAGCGGTCGTCAAACTACAAAAGACCTACTGCTGATGACTCTAAATTTTATTCGTCACCCGCTTTGTTTAACTATGCAGGCAGTGGTGACGGTAGGTTTAATGCCCCCAGCGGAGGAGACCATAATATGCAGTCCATTCCAGGGTTAGGTAATTATGATTATCCAGTGCAGGATAAACCTGCTCCTCCTACAGAGTCCAGTCGACCCAAGTATACGTCTGAATCTGCTACTGATATCCTCCAGCGCTTTGGACTTGAAAAGGAGGACTTGGAACATCTTGCCTCTTTTCCTGAAGACCAGATCACTCCTGATACCCTGCCGTTCATCTTGCGTCAAATCCGCCTTCAGAAGGCCAAGAGGGCTACAACAGCAGAACAGCCAAAACCCTACCCTGAACCCCAGCCCACCAGAAGCATGAGTGGAATGGACAGCCACAGTTCAAGTAGTTCTGGTGGGCCAGGAATGCACCGGGAAGAAATGCCATCAGCTGTTCTCCAGCCAAGTAAAGTGATTGACTATGGACATACTGGCAAATACACTGGAGGGGTTGAAGATTATATTGGAAGGACCAGTGGCAGTAGAGCTAGCAGTGGTGGGAGTGGAAGTATGTTGCTGATGGACAGTAGCAGACACAGTGGAGAGCCACTGCCAAGAACTGCAACAGAGGTGAAAATTGGTGCCTTGGTTTCCTCACATGAACAGACGAAGTCTGTTACCAGTCCCACTTTTTCATATACTTCAATACTAAAAACTGTGGCTCCGCCAGGCAATGATCAGGCCAAACAGTTGCAGACCCAACCCAACCAGACCTCCCAAACAATCCCCAGCTCTTTCTGTTTGCCAAAGAAAGACACAGACATCAGAGTTTTCAATGCTGGATCCTCCAGACCTGTCCCTTCGAAAGAACCAGAGGCAGATTGCCAGTCAACATCAAAAACCCAACCACCTGGCACTTTGGTTCGTGGCGTGCATCCCAGCCGACCTGGCCTTGTGGTTGTGGGCAGTAATGACAACAGGGGCACTAAGGATCACAACAAAACTCAAGTTCAAGGGTCAATTGTTGCAGGACAGTTGAAGAAGCCGCAGACCCAGCAGCAGATGCAAAAGCAGCCAATGCAGCAACAAGTGAAGCAACAGAAGCAGCAGGTGCAGCAGCAACAGAATCGACCAGTGTCGCAGCAGGGTGAAGCAATGTGGCCTTCAGTTCTTTCTGCTGCCAAATCAGCTCCCCTTGTCATCCCCAGCATCACTGACAGACAGCCAACGTTGATCACTGGTGATCGGCGCCCAATTGTTACTCCTCCAGCTCAGCCTCAACGAATTCCGGTCCTGATGAGCTTCAAGCCTATGATGCTGCTGACTTCTAACAAGCAACCCCCAGCAAAGACAGGAGTCTCCAAGGGTCTGCCACCGCCAGCTATGATGCAAGACTATGCTGCGATGCCGCCGAGAATCTTTCCACATACCTGTTCTCTGTGTAACAAAGAATGTACTGTGGAGGTGAGTGGAAGATTGCACTCTGTTTTCTCTCCCCTTGGAATTGTTTTTGTTGCAATATCTAAATTGTTCTTCTTTTGGTTGTACATTAGAAACTTAAATTGTTTGAATTTTTTAGATTTTGTGCAGAAGTACTGAAGAGTTTTGCTTAAAAAGTCCAAGGAGATATACTAACCTCTATAGGTGAAATTACATTTTTTACTTTTACAGTTATTTTAGACACACAGGCCTGAAAAGCACATATGCACACATGTATACATTAAAGCGATATTCCACTTTGCCAGAATAAGCCACTCAGTATGTACTCACCCCTATACCGATGTGATGATGGGTGAAGGTCTTCAGTTCACCAAACAATCCTGGAGTTTTAGGAGAAACAGAGTAGCAGCCTCATCCAGTACAATGGCAGTGAATGGTGACCACGGATAAAACGTTAAAAAAAAGAACACAAAACAAACACAAAATGTCTCCATCCTGCTTGTGTGGTGTAATCCAAGTGTCCGTGAGCCGCGACATTAAAAATTAACCGCAAAAGACGCCATTTACGCCATGTTTTTAGCAGAAATATCAACTGTACCATGTAGCTGGTAGGATGTAAACATGGCGTTGATCTCACGAGACTTCGTATATATCTTAATGGACGCACGTGCCGAAGTCTTGCGAGAGTTGAGTGGATGATTATCTAAGAGTGGAATATCGCTTTAATGTATGAAGAGATATCAGAGTGAGGGCGTTGCCACTTCGTCAGGCAACTTAAGCAGTTTGGTTCCTTGCCCTGGCACCTCTCCAGCTATCAGTCCACGCTCTTGAACTAACCACCTTCAGGTTCCCAAGCCAGGCCTTCACATACTGAACTGCTGCCACCCCAAAGGCAATATTTTCAAGGCTGTTTGAAAGGATTTATATGAAATATTGTTCAACTTTTAGTAAGAAGCTTGTCACAACATATAAGCTGTGTGTCACTTTGCAAAAAAACAAGCTTGGATGCCAAACTTTTGGGCGAGATTGCAAACTTTTTGGTTCAGACAAAATGTTTTGTACCAGAATCTTTCAAGGATGCCAGTCACAGCAAAGATTTTGTCTGTAATTCAAATTTAAAATGTCTTTGATTTGAACTGTCTGACTTTAAATTGTTGTTGGAACCACATTGTATAGTTTAAACAGATGACTTTATTGATGTGTAATAGCTGTTGCTATATGGACACTTATTGACTGTTGCATAATTTGATATAAAAATGAAGAGATGTGGCCAACTTCTGAGACGATTGATGAAAAGGAAACCAAGAGCTTAGAAGATGTGATGAGGAAGAATCTGCGGACCTGAAGATCTCTAGAGCTTCAGATGATGGAAGATGGCTGTGTCCATTTGTCTCTATTTTTTGGCATTTGTCCCACAGTGTCTATCCAATTTGAATTTTTTGAAGCATTTGTGAGTGAATATATATTTTGTGTCTTTTCCCCACTATCAGCAATGCATTTTGCTTGTTTAATTAATTTAGGGTTAATAACAGATTGTATCACGTTATGGTAATATTATTATGGAGCCAAGCTCCTGTATTTTGTGTATTTGTATTCCAATCGCTGCAGATACTTCATAAATCAATGAATCAGCAAAACTTTTTTTTTTTTTTTTTTTTTTTGTTTAATTTTTTGT
>JAJHUR010084180.1:10161-38467 GCA_027495735.1 Lutjanus campechanus | reverse complement strand
GTCAGCTTGATAGATGGCGGCGTTCAAGAGATTCGGGGTAAGTTTGTTTGAGAAAGTTGCTGCTGACTCAGTTCCAACAAGGCTAAAAACAAAAAAAGAAAAAAAAAGAAAAAAAAAAAAGCAGAGAGTGAAAAGAAGCACCCATTGTCTGAAATTTAAAAAATAGCATGGTGTTTGTTGGATAATGGCCCTGACTCTATTTTTTCCCTCCCACTATTTTTGTTAATCCAAGAGGGCAGCTGTTGCCAAATCTCTGTCATAATCTATGTCCTTGTCTTCCTCGGGATACTGTTGACCCTACAGTTTTAAGCACTGCGGTGTTTTGTAACTAGATTGACAGCCAGACAGGCACTCAGACAGACAGATGGACTGATAGGTGCGTGTCTACAGTGTCACTGTGCGCTGACTCTCCTCTGAAGGACCTGTCAGTGATTATCTACATATTGTAGGTGATAATATGTGCTATAGTCTTATACCAGGGTGGCAAAGTGCTGTATGAATACTAATCCCAGTTATCTCAATTATCTGTTCTGTCAAGATGATTTGTGTGGAAAATGACACTACGCCAACCTGAGGTGATTTGATAATAAGTGTGGACTGGGAACCCACTGAGCAAATGCTTTGACAATTTATCTAATTGACAGTCTATGACTCATTCTGTCTGGCACTTCATTTCAATTACTAAGTCCGAGTCCCTGGCAGGGCTGGGAAATGGCTAAAGGGTAAGTTCAAGATTTTTCTCTTTTTTTTTTAAAGCTTGAATTGACCATAAATAAAGCTTTGCTGCTTGATCTTAGCTCTGCTTACATTCTGTTACTCATATGCTGTTTTTGTCAGCTAGAAAGTATGGACAGTGGTTAGTGGATACTTTTTATATATTACTGGGATTTTAAAGGAATAGTTCGGATCTTTTGGAGTAGGGTTTGAAAGAGGTATTACCTCTAGTAGATGGTTGGCTCACCCCCAGTTTGGAGACTCTGCAAAAGTTTGAAGTGATTTATACCAAACTCCACCAGCTAGAAGTGGATCTGAGTGGGAATGGCATTAGTTTACCATGGACTCAAAACAATGGACAACAAGAGTTGGCTAACAACATGAATACTAAGAAACAACAGGGCTACTTGTCAGGTAATAAATCTGAAAGTTGTATCTTTGAGCAAAGCCTAAGAATAAATCATTTCCCCGAGGATGAGAGCCCAGCACCCTGAGATTAGCGAGGCTACTGGCTTCCATGCATGCAGAGTGCCTGATCAACCCCTGCAAGGGGTGAACTACCAACAAAACTCACCAACAACAAAGTGCACAAGAAAACAGATTTGCAGCACTGCTGCCGGACCCTAGATCTCCGTCACATGACCCGGATAGTTTCACTTCCTCTCACAGCCGGGTGAGTAATTCTGAAAGCGAAAGGCGACAGATAAAGCTAATGACTTGGCCTCTCTGATCCAACAACACAACGTAATACAACATGCCAGAAACCTTGAGCCATCCCAGCCTCCACCTGAAGAGAGTTTAGAACATGAGGGACGTAATCAACCATGACAAATATCTTGCCTTGATTATGCAGATGACACCCTGGTTTATATGATGATCTCACCAGGAGACTATGATCCAAAGCAAGCACTGAGTAGCCGCATTGACCAAACTGCTTATTAGATAATATCCAACATTTATCTCACTAACCAAAGATAAAATTGACCGACTTGTTTTTGGAATCAATTCAGTCAGTGCACAGCGTCATGTTGAGGACCACAAACCAGGCCAGAAATCTTCAAACAGCTACAAGAGGACAATTACAAAATCAGCCTTATCCCGTCCTCTTCACACATCTTGTATAACTTGTCCACATGTCTATTTTCAACATGCTCAACTAGTGTAATGTTTTCAACAGGTTTCTCTAGTCTTTCACACAGGGGCAGACCAGCAACTCCTTGGTTCTGCGAGGAAACAATTACTGATTTCACTTATGGAGTTTTATTGGTTTGGAGAGAGCAATATTTAGCTTATAAAACGGCAGTTTCCCATTGGAAAAGCCTGTGTGGTGGCATGATAAGGTGGTGAAAATATTCTAAATATAGCGCACACTTAAACCGATATTGATTTTTCAGGTGGGCCTTCTTTGAAGTGGCTATAATATGTTTTGCTGCTGACCCCGTCCACAGCGGTACATTTCTTAGCTTCCTACGCCGGCACTCCTCCACTAAGCTGAGGACGTGTCGACCGGCATCTACTGTAGGTAAATACACTGACTATCTATAAGCACCTCATACAACCGCACTTCAAACGATCCAAACTATCCCTTTAAACCACCGTTGTGGAAGCCAGAAGGGCATTGCTCAGGCTTGCTTTCAACCACTTCTGCTCTTATTCCTGAAGTGACTACAGCAGTGGAGGTGTACTGATTGATTTTTGCACACAGAGACTCAGACACAACAAACTGCTCCCAAAAACTTTCTGCACCGCAAGAAGGGTGCCTTGAAATGCAAATAGTGCTCTAAAAAAAAAAAAGTGGGGAAGAAAAATGTCTCCCTGCCACCAAAAGGATTATGTAAAGGAGACACAAACCCAAACAAGCAGATTCCTGACATTGAAAGGTTAGTGTTGAAAGAATATTGTGGTCACGGTGATGGATGTGTGTAGATTTATTTTAAAACTACAAACATCTGATTCTTGACTCATACTATAAACCTTTTTATTGCTTTATTTAGGTCACATAGGACTGTTCTGCCTCACTGAGGTCATGAAGTGACAAATGCCAAGTAGGTTTTCACATAAAAGGAATCTGACTTGGTGTTCTGGTGCATAAAAGTCAAACTTATCAGTAATATTGTGGTGAATATTTTATCTCCCTACATGAGGTCTTAAACAGTTTCAAAGCCTTCTCAACACTGTCAGATGAATATTTAATTCCACCTTTTAGCTACGTCAGCCATGGCAACAAAACCAATGTGTTAAAGACATATTATGTAAGAACTGGTACTTTATGCTCCCATTTTCAGAGCGTGGTTCCCTTAATTCAATAAATATGGACAGCTAGACACGTGCATTTGTTCTGATTACATTACTTATGATCCATTACTAGTCCAACAACAAGAAGGCTAGCCTTGTGACTGTGTTCTATTCACAAACCTTTCGCCAGCGACAAAGCACCAAATCTAAAGGTCAAAGGTCAACTTCACTGTGACATCATAATGTTTAGCTCTCTATCAGTCCTTTGTCCTTCTCTGCAAAACATAGTCTCCAACTGAAGACGACTTGTTTCTACCTGGAAATTATTCACTAGAATACAATCACGGATAATCAGTGATAACATTTAGGAGAACAATGCACTTAATTAATTACTTAATTAAATTCTTTCAGTCTCCACCAGGTATTATGAGTCATGGACAAATACTGATGTCAGTGGAAACTTGTCAGTGGAAAATTTAATTTCCGGAGGTTTGATTTTATATACACACATTTAACCCTCTATGATATGCATTATGTTGCCAGTCGGTAAAAAAAAAAAAGTAAACATAATTTGAAGAAATTTTCAAGAAATATTTTTTTTAGGGTACAAGTTAGTGTCTGTTACTTTAAAGCAACACTGTACCATAGTGGTAAGGAATGAAAAACAAAATTATTGTGTAAAATTTGAATAAAAAATATTATTAATTATTATTAAACTGTCTTAATTTTTAAAATGTATGCCATTTGAAATTGAAAAAAGTTTAAAAATGAACAACAGAGGAAAAAAGAAAAGCAAAAAGAAATAACACACAGGTGCAGACTGGGATGAACTTCTTTGCATTTTTCATTAATTCGCCTTAGGCATCTAGTGGGAATATTATTTTTGTACGTTTTTACAAAATTTTCATTTGTTTGCTTGGATGTTACCTTCGGGCAATATTATACAATCATGCAACAGCTGATAGGAATGAATGTGTGAGTGTTGGGATATTTCAGCAAACTGTACATCAACATACTGTATCATAACCTTCCTCAAAACAAGATAGTGAGTCACTTTTCAATAAAACAGTTATCAGTGCATTTTACACTCCTATATTGGTTGAATAGTATATAAAACGAAAAACACAACCCCATAAAATGTCATGGGAATCCACAATGGTACAGTGTTACCTCAAGGCAACATTTACTTTTTAACACTTTTCCATTACTTAATTAGCCAGTAAAGTACATTAAACAATTAAAAATGAAACTTTGCTAATCCATTAAAGTAAATCAGTTTTTAGAGATTGTAAAATGTGTGATAGATGATGGATCAGAACCATGTGAGGAAGGCTGCAAAAAATAGGGATTCAACAATGGCCCCCAGTGGGTCATGCAACGATTGTTTCATAGGAGTCCTGCCTCATTTTTAAAGTATTGCACCATCATTGAGGCTATATTGCGTGAGTGTTAAGGGACAAAAAAAGAGTATGTTACTTTGAGGCAACACCATACCACAGAGGAATAATCACATAATTATATGTCTGATCAGGTCTAAGACTACAAGTCCATGGAGACATGCTGCATGATGGATCTTCTATAGAATGAACCTGACATTGGTTGTTTGTTGACCCTCATCGTTTGAGGTCGGAGGAAGTTCGAGTTTACATAATTTGTATATACTGTACATTTTCCATATATAAGAGGGATATGTTTACGCTAAGAGGTCGGTTACGATTTCTGGGCATTCACCATTTTACCATTTTTATTCCTCATGGGGAAACAGACATGCTTGAAGTGGCCTTATTGGATATTATGTTTTGTGTTTGTCTATTTCAAATCACTCTCTCCCCTCTCAATAAGAAAATAAATCAGTAGAAATTAAATTTGCATCCCCAATGAGTGTCTGGGAAATAATGTAGCTGTGTCCTTACATTCTGCTCCAGCACAGTGACCATAGAGACTACTTATTTCTCCGGGATGCCTTGTTGGACGCGTGCCCAGGCAATGGTCATCGGCCCACTGGTTTGGCATAAGGCTCCCGTGGGCAGCGGCACAGCTCAAAATGTGAGTCCATGGATCACAGTCAAAAAAAGGAACAAGGACGCCGTGGCCTGCGGGGAATATCAAATTGCAGCATGGAGTATATGATATAAGAAAAAGCACAGATGATCTGTGTGGAATACGCTGCTACTGTTGTTATTTCTGATCAGTGAACTAAAGAATATCCAACAAATGTTTCTGGTTTGTTTGACATATTACAGTTTGCAGGTTTGCTTTGCATTCTGGATACATATTTTAAGAGAATTGATCGGAACACTAATAGAGTTCGAGGCAGGGGAGAAAATCTATCCTACACTGACTTTATTTGGCTCGAAAATAAATAAAATAAAAATAATCCTTCCTGGAATGTAATGCACCTTCTCCAGGCAGCAGCTATCCTCATTTTTTCCTGCTTTCATCCACCTTCGTGTAGCATTGCAACTTTGCACTGTTGTGAACTCGCTGGGGCTGAAAATACGGAACGAAGACCGAGGTGAGTCCTAACCGCATACCATGTCGATTTTCGTCTAACCACCTGGTAGAGAGGAAAGCCTCCAACCACCAGAGGTAAGTCTGCTCTGCCCACTCAAGGTCTGGCAGCTCATTAGGTTCTATTCTCGACCATGTGTGAGAAATTGCCTGCAGGTAACGGAGGCCTTCCTTTTTTTTTTGCTTTTTTCAATGCAGAAATTTGCACCGGAAAAGAGGAATTCTACTCGCTCATTGTATAAGATGGTAAAAACCTCGGTCGGTTGTGTCTACACCGTGACGATATTTGCATGGATGTATTCACCATTATACACCAGCTCAGCTCCCATCATCCCCCTGCTTCCATCCAGTTCATGTATCTGTCGTGAGGCATTTGAATTTTCTCAGGGATGTACAGTGAATAAATGATTATCCTCAAAGAGCTGCCCCACACACTTCAGGTTCACTTTCACATAATAGATTTAGCCCGCCTGTGGTCATGATAATGATGAGCAAAATGATTTAATGCTATCTTCATTCATGTCATATTCTTGATTAATTTCAATATTTTACAACAGAACTATTGTATTACTAACTTGTATTAAAGAAGCAGTGTTCAGGATTTAGTGCCATCTAGTAGTCTCTATTTTGGTTGCTGTTTGGGCAATTATTAGGGCAAATATTACACCATTTTCAACATGGAAGTCAGAAATTCCTACTTTTTATTTCAAATTGAACGCAACATTACTGCATGAAAATGAGGAGCCAAGAGAAGAGACAAATGAGACTAAAAGTGTGTGAATTATTTCAAAGTGGAGTCAGCGTCTATTACATATATATTTTAACTTGCATAATTTATTTAGGAATCAAAAGATTTATGGCCGTTTGTTTTCTAATTTGAGTACAAATAATTTAGCTGTTGTTCTGTCACACGGTCCTTTAATTTGCAAAGAACACTTACTTACACTTATTTGGTTTGAGCTCCTCTGGTAAAAGGCCTGAAGCCTGTCAAAGATGGCCTTTCACTGACAGCCCACAGGAAGTGGAAGGAGCCACCATGGAGCTGGAGAAAGGGGGGACTTGGATTTAGACTTGTCTTAAAAGTTATCATTGGTTCAGTTAAAGGTAGCTCTTTCTTTTAATACATTTGATTGGATATCTTAAAGTTTGATAGATGTTTGCTGTTATTGTTAGTACTGTATTGCTGGTACTAACACTGTTAAGTTATATTAGGATTCAGTTTCTTTTGTTATCAACATTTTTTTCAAATTTATGAAAAGAAATGTTGCTTTTTACACCTTTGTCCTTTTGCCTTTTTTGCTTGGTCCCTGACATACCCTTTACGAGTGAGAGTTTAAGTACAATTGCCTAGTTGTTGTGGCTTTGTGTTACTTCTTCCTGCCCTTTCAGGCAGCAGCCTCTCTTTTTTTTTATACTTTGCTCCTGCAAAGGCAATTTAAAAGTTCTCTTGAAGACAAAATTACACTTAAGTGTTCTTTTTCATGATCACAGAAATACTTGACTCTACTGATTTCTGTTTGCACGCCAAGCAACAGCAAAGCAGTCAGAGATTAGTGTGATTAAAATGAGACCTTATGATGGCCCTTAAGACATGTCTGATGGGACTTTGTCTTTTCATTAGGTACTTTTTTTTTATCGCCTCCTTTTACATTCTAAAAAGAATGTAAAGAGAAACAGAACGCAATGATTTGCAAAAACTTTTCATCTTATATTCAACTGAATAAAGTACAAATATAACATTTATTGTTCAAACATGAATTTGATTGTTTTTTGTAAATATATATCTTGTCTTTGTTCTGTATACAACTGAATGCAAGATGAAAAGTATTTGCAAATAATTGCTTTCTGTTTTTATTGATGTTTTACACAGCATCCAAACTTTTTTTTTTTGGCATTGGGGTTGTATTAATGAAAGTTATGGCTTCATCAAAGTTACCATGCAGCATATTTCTCATCTGCACTTTGCTCTCAAATGTTTCTGTAAATTAATTTTCTCTTTAAAGGCCTAATGTGTGCCAGGTTTTCACTTATCATTGAATAGGTGTTGTTGGTCACCTTGCCTTTATGAGCTGCTGACCCTGAAAGACTTTCGCTAATATGGATTTTAGTGGCAACTTTTGTTGTCACATAATGTTCTAAAGGCTTTTTGCAGGCTTTTCCACGGTGCCAAGAATAGATTCTCTGGGGAAATACTAAATCCATGAAGTTTTTTTTTTTTTTTGTATTAATAGGAACAAAAAAAAGTGGACCACAAAAGGAGGCTCAGCAGGCCGGTAATCAACAAAGTAAAATGTGCTTGCGTGTGATGCAGAAAAAAAATCGTGTTGTACATCTCACATGAGGCAGAGAGAACAGCGAAAAACTTAATGCTTGGGTAAAACAAGACATGATGCGTTTCACAGCGGTCTGCCTCGTCCTCTGCTGCTCTGAGATTTGCTACATTTGCCAAAACTACTCAGAGTGCATATTCCCATTCTTTTCCTCTGTCTTTTATTCAGGGGTTTTCCTTTTTGGCAAGAATCCTCCGATTTATAATGATACTGAATATCATCTTGCAGCATCTTCGGACTAAAAATATCAATATCCTCCATCTAAAGCCCATATCAGCTGAACCCCACTGTGTACAGGGATGGCTAAGTCCACAACAGATTTGATGTGGTTCCATCTGACTGCACTGAGAGAAAGTGTTTCAGTTTGCTGATTGAACTGGCTGCTGTTATGTTGCAGACATCAACTTGTCTGTCACAACAGAATCAATTGGCTCCCCCTCGAAATGGCGCTGCCCTTGGTGTGCCTGAGAGCGGCTAAAGCACCGCATTTAGCATGATTGACCGTCATCCAATCGAACTCTGAGTCGGTGGCATGCGTTAACTATTGACCTGCATAGGCAAATTAGTCCAGGCAGCCAAAATGTGGGGGAAAGAAGCATGACAGACTAAAAGTATACATTAAACATATCTGTATAACACACTATATTGTCAAGCAAATTGTCCTGCACTTTATCCTAATTGCAATTTGAAGATCAATCATGAAAAACCTATAAAATAGAATGATTAGAATCCTTCTGAACTCCTATTTATTTGTATAATTGTGTGTCTCTCCTTCCAATTTAGACATTCAGATACATTTTCTCATTAGAAATTTGTACGCTGGTAAAAACACACAGTTACAAGTCACACGAACAACAAGATGCACCATCGTTTGAGTAAATTCGCTGTGTATTTTCTCTAATTTTGATTCATATTGTAGGTAATTTTTTAGGATAGTTTTGAAGGTGTTGATCTCTGGCCTTAGATTGACTATCACACAATTTGAACAGTTAACCACGTGTGTTATTAGATACACTGTTGAAAAAAGAGGGTTAAGTTTTTGGCCCGTATAAGCCAAATATTGCTTTTTCCAAACCAACCAAACTCCAGAGGTGAAATCAGTAATTTTTCCTAACAGAACATGGCAATTGCCATTGGTCTATGGCTGCTTCTGTCTGTTTGTTTGTGTTATTGTGTGACTTCAGTGAGTTCGAACCATACTTTTAAAACACCAAAGTCACACAATAACACAAACAAGCCAACAGATCGAGGCAGGAGTAGACCAGCAACTCCCATGTTCTGCAAGGAAAAAATCACTGATTTTGCCTATGGAGTTTGGTTGATTCAGAGAGAGCAATATTTAGCTTGTAAAACAGCTGTCTGATGGCAAAGTAAAGCATTGAAAATATTCTAAATATAACGTACACTTAAACTGAGAATCAGATGGAACTCTTAAGTGGCTAAAACATCTTTTGTTCCTGCCCCTGTCCACAGCAGTTCATTGTTTAACCTCTGTGCTGGTGATCCTCTCTTCCTCAAATCGAACCCTTTAATAATGCACAAAAATCTACAGTTTTATCACCTGTTTCTTTTAGAGGAGTGTTTTTTTTTTTCACGAGTGCAACAGTAAAGCCGCCAGGGACAGGGAGTAAAGAAGACAAACAAAGGAAGATTGGTTCTGATGTGGGGCCAGCAGGGCTGCATGTGGTTTGAGAAGTCAGTAGATTTAACCACTACTTTACCTTTATCTCCCCGCGCAGTTATCTCTTTGAGAGTTGTCCAAGCAGTATGCATCATCCATCGGCGCAGTACAGAGGAATGCATCACGCAATCATTGAGTGATTGTATCCCTTGTGTAGCGAAGCGAGGGGCTTGATTCTCCTGGCGGGCAGACAGACAGACGTATGTGGAAGGATAAAAAGAGAAAAAAAAAATAGATCGTAAATTCAATCACTGCCATCCTTCAGTTGTGCCTTATTATTTTTGTGCATCTGTGTGGGCCCGGTTCACATGGAGCGTTCATAGAATTATTTCACTCAGCTGGAGTCTGGCACATACAGCCTGAATGCAGCCCCAGCACATAGATCAAACCTCGCCAAGACTTACACAAGCTGGAGATAAATCATGCTGTTTTGAAAGTTTGCTCTTATTTTTATTCATTTATATCATCGATATTTTCCCCCTCTGGCTCTGACATTCAGATTGAACATGATATTGGCAGACAAAACAACAGCTCATGACGGCTTTGTCTTGCCTCCATGTGTGCGTTCATGCATACACAAGGTAAACATGCATACACTTTTCTCCTACACTCTTAAAAAAAGGCGCTAACTAGAATCTTGAAGGATTCTTTGGCTTGTTCCCATAGGAGAACCCGTTTTGTTTTGCTTCCCGGTCAAATCTTTTATAAAGGTTCAACATTGAGTTTTACCTGTAACCCAACATAAAGAGTTATATCTAAAACTATCTGTGAAAGGTTTCACCCAGAACCCCCTCTGAAAGGTTCTACAGGAAACCCTCCTATGGTTGTAATGGTTCCACCCAGAAACCTCTCCTTCCACCAAACAAGCCCTGGTTCTTGCACAGTGCACAACAATGTGTAAAATACGACATACCACTTTTGGTTCTAGCAGGGAACCAATTTTTCAGGTTCAGAACCAAGTTATTTTTAGTGGAAGTGCTCAGAACAGTTCAAACTTAGGTTCTTGAATCAGAACGTGAACCTTTCCAACTTATAATGGTACCAACCAGAACCCACCCAGGGCGATCTATCAGGAACTTTTTATATCCCAGGAGTTTTATGTAGAACACACCCACGGGTTTCTAGCAAGAACCCTTTTATATTCCAAGGGTTTTACCTTGAAACCGTTATCATATAAAGAACCCCTGATGAAAGAGTTCTTCAAATATGTCAACAAGCCTTGAAGAAATTTTTCTTTCCAAAGGAGTTCTTTGGATCAAAATGGTTCTTAATGGAACCCTTAAACTTACAAAGAACCTTCGACAAGCCCTTACTTCAAGAAAGGGCTCTTTAGAAGCAAATAATTTTGTATAGAACCTAAGCCCTCCAGGAACAACCCTTATTTCTAAGAGTGTACCCTTTCATTCAGTGCAATAACAATCACACTGTAGAGAGGTGGAAACTCAACAGCACGTAGATCTGTGTGATGATCTGAAAGCTAAAACAACGTATGAGATTCTGTAACCCTTGAGTAAATTATTGACCTTTGCTTTAGGAGCTGTGCACCAGAGACTTCACTGTTTTCTTTTCCGACAAACACAGGCAGACTCAAACAAACAAATGCACACACCCATTCAGTGCTACAGGGGGAGGTGGACAGGATATCACACTCCTCTGCACTTTGCTGCTTTATGAAACATTACCTGGCGCAGCAATATGATAATACATTGCATAATGCACACACACTTAACAACCCACACAGGCAAATTACCTGGAAGTGCACTGAGCCGTGTTGGACTGTGCCGCTTTGCTGTATAGCGCGGCTAGCAGCAGCGGAGTGGTTAGTGTGAGGTTAGGTAAGGTGGCCTTGGCTGCGGTGCGCCGCCGATCAGCCGGGGAAGAGCCAGAGGCGGCGGCATGATGGGTACTGGAACAAATGCGAAGGGAAAAGAGGCTCACGGTCCCGCAGTCCCAGCTCGAGCTGACTCCACATCGGCTTGACACATGGAGCCCGCATGCCGAGAAAGAAATGAGACACATGAAGGCTTTATACTAAAACAAAGGGGGGGTTGAGAGGAAGAGACTGAGGGTGATTGAGAGAGAAAAAGAGAAAGGGAGGTGGTCTGGGAGTCTGTGCGCGTTTGAGTGCGCACATGTGGTCAGTAGAGTGGCCAGGAAGGCGGGGAACAGGCAGGGAACAGGCAGGCTTCAGCTGCGATGCTCCTTTAGAGCTTCTGACAGATGCTAGCAGACACAATAAACACTCTAAATATAGTAGCTAGTACACACACTCATATACATGCACATACGCAGCACACACTCACACACACAATGTGTATACAGCACAGTGTGAAGTTCACCCACATGTCCACATACAGTACGCTTGAGCGGTCAGATTCATACATGGACAAACATACCGTACAGCATGTCCATCTGTACTGTACAGCCCAACGGGGGGGTCAGGATGACGGTCAACCCCCATGAGTCTGGGGGTGTATTTTCAGCAGCACAGACGCCACTGAATGATCATAGAAATATTATAGGAAAACTACAGGCGGCAGTGCGTCTCTTTGATCTTCTCGCTCTTCCATGACTACACACTGCTACTGCGCATTATTCAACAAAGTATGTAGGCTACAATAGAATCTAAGTTCTTTTCACACCATCATGAGGTAACTAACCGCCTCCAGTCATTTCACTGAGTGGAAGGTGGCAGAGGGGAAGTCAAATCTTATTTATATAGCCCAATATCACAAATCAGAATTTGTCTCAGGGGCCCAGGATGGACAGATGTTCAAAAGATGTTGCATGTACAGAACAGACGAGCAAAACTACATAAAAGCAGGCTGATCACAGCAGGCGGGGTAAGAAACGGTTGCAGCCCAGCTGACTTCTGGCAGTAGCTGCCTGGCTTTGGCCAATCAAAGAGAGGAGGAAATAGCAGGCATCGCAGGTCAGAAAAAAGTGATCATAAATCATAGAGTACCTCACAACGTTGGTGTCTGAATATGTGGAGCTGAACAACACACGGCTGGCCACATACATGGAAAAATAATACTTCATTGTACACATGTTAATAAACACAGATTTATGAACTACTGTACACATGTTGTGGACTTCTGGGTGGGTTGTAACAATGCTACGATGTTCATCCCAGCCTTGGGCCGCAACACTTTGTTTTTTGGTGGAACACTCTTGCAGGTAGGCCTTTAGTATTTATAGTACATAGTTTAGAGAATATTATAGATCCAAGACAAAACTGACGGAAGGGTGGGATTGTGAGAAAAAGACCTTTTTCATGGCACAAAATGGCTGCTGGGAAAATAAGCCCATTACAAACAATCGGAACCTGAAACACTATAGACAGCGCAATGGATTCATCAGTACACAGCATAGCTGATATTTCAGAGCCATGGTCGGGGTCATAGATTCTAACTTGAGACGGACTAAACAACCCCTCTGCCCCCTGCAGTCTCTCTGCTACGAGGGGATGGAGAGGGAGGTGGCAAGTCAACAAGGGGGATGCATTTAGTCATTTTGCTGGGTGGCATCCCCCCTCAATCACCTACTCTGCACTCTATTTCTCTGTTCCAATCATGGCCTCAGTTTGACCCTCACAAGAGCTTTTATTTTCTGTTTCTGCCCTCCTTTGCTTTTCATATTCAACATAATTGCCTAAATAAAGCTGTCAAAATAAGCGATCATTACATTGATTTTTAGAACGCAAACAGTAGTTACGACTGTTGTTATGCGATGGCATGTCAGTTTGACGTCTGTCATATTTGTCGAAATTTTAATACGTCAAGCAGCCAAAAGGAAATTAATTATGAAACATATTGAAAATGAATAAAAGGAAGATACAATGCTCCCGTTGGGTTCTCATAGCTTTTTAAGGCTTAATTACAACTTGTAATGCATTATGTTAATAATATGTGGCCTGTGTGCGTGTTCCCTGATTAAAAATCCACCCACGCTGCCTTTTGAACTGGTGGAGATTTGAAAAAGCCACTCTTAAAACGGTTCTTCACGTTGGAAATGTTGTGGAATATTTGCCCCTGTGACTTGATCAAACAGCTCGTAGTGAGTTATCAAAGTAAAAAGCCCCCTTCAGTCAGACGCCGCTTTTCCAAGGGAGGCATTATTATGTAGAGGGGCCTCTTCAAACGAAAGCTTTCTAAAGATATAGAAATAGTGCGGGATGCGTGAGGGGGATGTTCATCTCAAAGGAAAATTAGTGGGGAGGAAATGCAAAGGCTTGTCAGTTTGTTGCACTTAAAAGGTTTGGATTTACTTTACATCAATACTGGAGAGGATTCAAGGTAGCTGTCCTTCATAAATATTTGCTTGTGCTTACAGCAGTGTTATGGGGGTACTTTTAGATTTAGAAAGACAGACCTCTTTGTCTTTTCTGGATTTTTATCAGCGCTATAAAGTGTTTTAAGCAGGGCAGCAATCCTTTAGCTCAGATTGAGAACGGCATCTGTCCAGACTGCCCTTTCTTATTGTAGATCCATTTTTCTCATTGATTCTGAATATAAAACATTTCTGCAGGCAACACTTTTAGAAATAAAGGTACTAACTAGAACCATGAAGCGTTCTTCAGCTTGTCCTCATAGGCAAGGTTCCTTTAGGTCCACTTGGAATCCACTTCTACCTAGAACCCAACATGAAGGGTTACACCTACAAGCATTCATGAAAAGTTTCACCCAGAACCGTCCATTAGAGGTTCTGCAGAAAACCCTTCTGTGGTGTAATGGTTCCACCAGAATTTTTCCACCGTCTGGGTGCAAACAAGAACCCACCCAGGGGGGTTTACCGGTAATCTTTTTATATTCCAAGGGTGTAATCTAGAAGGGAATCCTACAGAGAACCTCCTTCTGTTCTAAAGGTTTTATCTAGACCACAATCAAGGGCTTATACAGAGAACTTTTTTATATTTAAAGAATTAAAACCTAGAACCCACCCTGGGGATTCTACCGAGGACCCTTTTATATTATGGTACCAAAGAAGTCTTGACAAAAGAGTTCTTTAAGGGTTTCAACAAATTTTCATCCAAAGAACCACTTTTGAAAGACAGAGTTCTCTGGTCTTACAAAGAATTTAACGATTTATTTCTTCAAAAATGGTTCAGAAGCAGATGGCTCTGGAGAGAACCTCAACCCTCCAGTAATAACCCTTTTGGAACCCTTCTTTTCTAAGCGGGTACTTATTCAGACTGGTCACACTTTAGTGCTTCACCCTTCCCTGAACTCCAGCTCAGCTCAGATTGTTTACAGGCATTAAGTGGAGCTCGGGTTCCAACCTGTCCCGGCTCATTTTTCATGCCGACTTGCATCTCTCCAAAACAAATGAGTGGCAGCAGAGACATTCATTGTAATGTGAGCTCGAAGTCGGATGAATTCAATTGTCAGGGCCCCCACATGTGGGATTTTTTAAGAGTAGCCTCCTGCTATTTTCATTTGAATAATGCAACTGTCAAACGTTTTGGCTCGGAGCCATTACATTACTTTCCCTATTCCAATTTTCTATTTCATTTAGGTCTACTCCCTACTGCTCTGCCCCATCTAACCACAAGACACTCCAAAGAGATGATGCACACTACACAAAGATCTCAACAAGTAGGCTTCAAAGGAATATTATATGCTGAAAAAATAAAAAAAAATAAAAAAATAATAAACCTTGAATATTTCCTTTCTCCGCTCCTCCTGTGCATGCACTGTGAAATATTGATGATTCTACTTGCACTTTAGGGGTGTGACATTTTGACTGACATCTCTAACAAGATTGTGGTGCAGCGCTCACTTCCTCACTATCGTGTCTATTTCCCCTCAAATTAGCTTTCAAGAACCTCCAAACAACAAATGGGATCCTGAGAGGATTTACAACCAAGTGTTTAGCACCGACAATTTTTTTCTCCGCAACGCTAAATTTCTCTTCGGAGCCGCATAACAAGGCACTGTGATGATTTCAAGGCTAAGATATCTACTCATAAGATAGTGATATTTGAACAGCCTGCATTATTTATTTATTCAGTTATTCAGTTGATTTGAGAGTCTGTCAGGAAGCCCCCAAAGGAGTTGGCACAGCCTCCACCAGGGTTGCTTCTTCGTGCTGGTTACAGTTGTACATCTGGATTGAAGTATTTGTTTATTCCTACATATATTTTGTAAAGAGTGAAAAATGTTTTTTTTTTTAAATCATATTTATTGTTGGTCCTAAACATTTAGCTCTCTTTCTACTGACTGTTTTCTCTCCTGCCTTAAATATGCAGTAATCCACCCACATTTTAAGAAATCTAGCCCTAAATGTTGACCTATTTTTGCCAGAAGTTTGAGTGCTGTCACACCTAACCTCTTTGGTTCAGTTAAATGATCTCTGGTGTGGTTTCCAACTTAGTATGACTTATTTTGGGCTGGTGTGAAAGCTGTAAGTCATACACCAGTGCAGATTAAACAACCAGACCAAGACGTTCTCAAAAAAAAGGGGGTCAGTATGCTTACAGACCGGCTTAAAAGGCACCCAGTGTACTGCAGGTGCTGTACTGGACTGCTGGGGTGACCAGGGAGCTCAGCCAGAAGGCAAAGCTTTTGATTTATCAGTTGATCTATGTTCCAGTTCTCACCTTGGACATCTGAAGGGAGCTCGGGGTATAGCTGCTGTTCTGTCATGTCAAAAGAAATTGTCCAGCCATCTGATCAGGATTCCTCGTGAACGCCTTCCATTGGAAGTTTTCTGGGCACGTCCAAGGAGACCCTGGGGTAGACCCAGAACTCGCTGGAGGGATTACATGGCTTATCTGGCCTGGGAACACCTCAGGATACCCCAGGAGGAGCTGTGTGGAATGCCCTGCTTAGCCTTCTGTCACTGTGCCCTAAGAAGCAGAAGAAATGGATGGATACATAAATACACAAAGAAGTAACAGCTGATACTTGTTGCTCTACTCAATCAAAACTCTGCATTTGCCACACTTCCTCAAAGGGTTATCCTTGGCTTTCCTTTGCTATTTGTGTACATGCTTCCACTCAGACATGTTATCCCCGAATACAATCTTTACCTATGCAGATGACACTCTAGCTTGTCTATCTGATAACTTTTTCACAACTGCTGACGTCCTAAAACCTTCTTCAGCTAAATAAAAATGATGCTGGTTTCTTCACTTGATCATAGCTCCACATTTGACACAGTTCATTATGCAGTTTTTGTTGGATTGCTGTGAAAAATGGATTGGCGTCATGGATGCTGCCTTAGACTGGTTTAAATCAAACTTTTCAAACAGAAATGTTGCAGTAGCCATTAGAGTGAGGCCTCCGTATCAGTCGCCCTGCTGACCTGGGGTGTTCTCCAAGGGTCAGTCCTTGGTCCCCCTGTTGTTCTTTGTCTGCATGGTTCCAATCAAAAAAATTATCCCGAAACACAACATTCACATACTATCTTTTTTCAGAAATGAACTTTTGATGTCCCCAAACCTTTTCCAACTAAATGAAAATAAATAATTGTATGCGTAGTGTAGTTCTCGACAATGACCTCTTACATGCTTTTATATCACCACATCTTGATTGTTGTAATCCTAGTTGAACCAAAAAATAATTGCACACCTTTAGTTGATAGAAAATGCAGCTGCAAGGCTCAGAAGTAATTTAAAGAGATAAGCTCTATCAGCCCTGCTCTGGCCTCTCTTCATTGGTTGTACTGGTTGTTGTTGTTATTATTATTATTACATTATTGTTTGTATATCCTCATCATCATCATTTAGACTTTACTTTCCCTCTCATCCTGTGAATAAAAAACCCCCTGCTTTTTTGTTTCAGGATCGTGATCCTGAGACCCGAGACTAATTAGGTTTGTTCACCACTCTGTAGGAATTTGGGCAAATAAATAGATAAATAAATAAACAGGCATGAGCTGAATACTGACAATCTGTTTTGCCTTTCCAACTTGCTATTTAGTAGATAAAACAGTGTTCTGGGACAATGGGTTCATGACTTACATGAATTGCAGTGAGGGTACAATGAACTCCGACAGTTCTCTTATCGTGCCACGTAACCTCATTTGAGATAATTGTGTACACTCCCTAGGCATGCAAGTGCATACATTGGGAATAAAAAAGCAGAAAGTGAGACTAAAGAAGCACAGCTGGGAGTGAAGTGATAAAAATCAAAGGGATCAAGAACGAAACAGTAAAAACGGATTTGTGTCTGTGCGTATGAGGGACTTACCCTGGAATCCCCCTCACTGTCTGGTGACACTGGGAGTCACACATTGTAATGAGTGTCACAAAGGTTAATGAGGTGCCTCCTCCGCCGACCCGCTCCCTGGAAGGCTCTCACCCCTAATAGACATGGGAAATAAAGAAAAAACTAACTCTTAGACACATTTAGTTCTGGATCACAGTGAGAAGTCGACAAACCTCCGCCCCTCACCCCCAACCTCACCTCAACTCACATTTACGAAGAAACTCCTCCAGGCAAACTCCTGAAGACCTTTAAGGACAGACAGAAATTACTGGTTAAATTTCCTCCCTGGCTATTAATATATTCCTTAATTGGTCCCATCTAGTTGCTCCCAAGTCTTGAATTTAAAAAAAATTGAATAATTTAATTTCAGGAAGAACTTCAATTACACAAGAAGAGATTCTTCTGTGAAAAATATTCTTGTCTTGTCAGCTTGAACCTCAAGTAACCCCGGCTATCATTCACCCTATTTGACCAAATTGAGAGAGCCAGTTATGTGCACTGGCAGGAAATTTCCACCGCATACAAAAAGTAATGGATCAGAATTTAAGACAGCAATATACTGTGGATGGCCTCCTAAAAAGCTGCAAACTTTATAGCTTTTGCCTCACTTTAGTTTGTTTTTTAGCCAGAACTCACACCTAAAGGGTTTAATCAATGATCCATATGACCTTTACAAAAAAAGATTCATGTGATCATTCTATGATTTGTCACCTCATTGGATAAAAGCTGCTTTATGCAAATAAATTACCTGATTAAGGGATAGAAAAGAGCATGGTCATGGTGAAAGTAAAACAGTGACCCCATTTACACTTCTGTAAATCAAGTCAGTTTTATTTATATTGCTCAATGTCACAAAAAAGGCCTCGAGGAGCTTTATTAAAATCTGGACAGAATATGACACACTCTATCCTCAGACACTCTTCCAGGATGAGTCAACGTGTCTCATCAATTTAATACACTTCCATTTAGCCACATATATGGGTCTTTGATGGCCAGATCACAAATCTGTTTGCTCTGATCCCTCTTGGTTTTCTCCAGCTATATGTGAATCTTAGTCGACCCTATTCCAGACCAGAGGAGACAATAATGCACCTGAAGCTGTACTGTGACTGCCAGAAACACCAGAAGAAGAATACTGTCTGCACTTCAGCAGTTTGGGTTCAACAACAACAATTAAGCTAACTAGCAAACAACTAAACTAACACAAATGCAAGGATGATGACAACAAGATGACAGTTTCACTGGACATGCCACGGTAGGGACTTGTAAATTACAAGGCAGTCACACCCTAAAGCATACCCTGCTTTATCGTCTATTTTATTCTAAATGGGACCATAATTTACTAAATAAACATCATGCGGCACAGAAAAAGACTTGAAACTAGCGATTGAGACCATAAAATCATTAGCAAATTGTTTACTGATGTAATAAATCAAGTGAGAAGTAGGGTCAGTTTCCCATATGCTTACATACAGTCAGACTGTTTTTTTGCAACCAGCGGAGTCACCCCCTGCTGGGCTGGCCATTTGAAAGAATGAAAGTTTAAGCTACTTCTGCAATGGTGTCACTATTTATACGGTGTCATATTGTGACCCAAAAGAAACACAGTTAATTTCAGCACCTAGTGTCAGACGACAGACTCTGTAAAGTCAAGTTCCCATCGAATAGTAGCACAAACAGTGTTTGAACTCGCTTTCCAGAAATTTGTCAAAAAAGAATTTCATATTATTGCAAGTTCATAATTGCAAGTTAAGTGCCACTCAGCTATTGCAGAGGATGCAACACGGTGATGAAACTGAAAAAACGCCAGTCAAACCACAAAAGAACATAAAAGACTGAAGAAGAAACATGGTGGAAATATGTCATCTCTGCTTGTTTCATGTCTTAATTTGAAGAAGTCTTCTCATCACATAGATCTGATATATCTTGAGCAGACATTTAAGTCTCATAGTTCATGTATGTCATGATTTATTTGCCAGGTCTGTTTCCATTGCATTTTGTCACATTTTGTTCAGTTTTTTTTTTTGATACACTTACTTTTCCACCTCAGCCAAGTGGATGCAGTTACTTTTTCAATATCTGATAGCACATCGATCGACCCAAACACAACGTGTAAAGTACACATGGGGTGCATGTTGACTGTGGGTAGCAAACGGCAGTCAAAGTCAGACAGTACACTCAAGCATCCACCCAGAGGTTTAACAACCCTGTGACACAACACCACCTACAGCTTTGGGACAGAACAATCCTTCATACCACCACAAGAGGTTACTTGTCAGCAAAACACAGGGGTCATTTCAAGCACTGGAACAAATGACCTGTGCTGGTTTTTTTTTTTGGTTTTTTTCTGGTGAATCTCTTTGTTTTTGGATTTGGAAGCTCATTTTTCAACCTCTTACTAAAGCTTATGCAACATTCACTAGCACAGCTTGGAAATTAAAATAGCATAAAGAAGGAGAAATGCTATTCTCTTTATACTTTGGTATTACTGCTGCTGGAGAGACTGAATCATCCGGCATCTTGAAGCGTGATTTTATTGGCATTTACATTCTGATGTCTCTTAACAAACATCTGTTCCCATATTTCCAATCCTATATGTGCACTGCATACACTGAAGCTCATTTCTATATAACATGAAAGTGGAACTCTGCTCCTCGCCTCTCTCGGATATATAGAGGCGCTGTCCCTTCTCACCCTTATACATTTAAGGTATGTGTACAAACTCATGTTTACAATCTGTATAGGGTCTCCAATCTCCACGGGATCTCAAAGCAAACAGAAAATTGTGTTGCGAGAAAAAGTTTCCTACGAAATACATTTTGCTCGGCGTTAGAGGAGCTCCACAGTTACTCTATCTCAGAGGAGCAGGTGTGTTTTCGAGGCAACTGTTGTGATTGTCATCTATTATAGAGAAGCCAAAAAGCCCGAAGTTTGCAAGCACTCCTCTCCAGAATAGAGGAAAGTGGAGGCAGGACACACACACACACACACACACATATACTCGCACACACATGGGAGAGCCCACGCACATTCATATGCACACTTCCAGTTTGGTTTTGCATTCATTTTTTACACCACAATCTGTTGAGCTATGTCTACAGGGTCCTATCTTTAAATAATAGATGTATTAGAAAATGGAGCATTTCTACCACTGTAAAAGTCCATGAATAAATCACGATTATGAACGTACACCCATGTGTATGAATGTGTGCGCCGACATGTGTACCTCACTTTGTACTCTTGCACCAGTGCTCGGACTGTTTGTGCAGCACGGCTGCATTAAAAGGCCCTTTTACAAGCTTTTCATGTTGTCATCACACTCTGCTCCTCTGCGCCGCCATTGATTTTTCTCCCATCCATCATCCATTATGCTTAAGTCTGGTGCGGTTACTCTCAAAATGAAATCTTTTACAAATGAATGATTAGTGCAGTCGCAAGTGAAAGACTAACAGAAGAATGGAGCACCGAAATCAATGCAATTGGATTACTCCAACTGAGCCCCGAAGTGTCATTACTTCATTTTATAGATCTATAGAGCATGAGTTAAATGGGCAAATTATTGCAATATACTGATGCAAATTCCTCCACCATCATCTTTATTTAAAGTTTTGTTATAAAACTGCTGTCTCACATTCACTCTAATTACCATTTTTCTCCAGAAACATGATTCAGTGTAATCAAAGCTGTGATCACACATTATAGCTCTATTGGTGCTTATTAAACATATCCATTTGGTGATAAATTTGCATACACAATATTACAACACTGCAGATGATATAATCCCTTGTACTTTTTAAATATTCCATAATAAACACACTTGTATCTCTTCTGATTCCAGCTTCTGTACTGTAAAAATAATCATACAGGAGTTTACTGTACATATTGATCTTTTCTCGTTAAAACAAATATACAAATTTTATTTGTTCAGGTTGATTAAACTTCAAATTTGTAGTAGAAACACAAAGTCTTTAAACATGAAGTATTTTGACATAAAATTGGTTGAATGAATGTATTGTACGGAGTTCACTTTACTCATTAGATTAAGTCGTTAAAAGAAACAAGACCAGCAGAAATTTAATGGAATCAACTAGTCTTTTCTAATTCAGTCAGACAATTCAGTCAACTTATAATATTAAGGCAGCCTGGACACTAAATTTTAAGTTAAAACACATAATATAATTAATATGTACTTGAATTAGTCCTATTCCCACCTTCTACACTATAAAAAATATCTAGGAAGTTAATGGAATCAACTACTTTTTAAAAATGTTATTATGATCTTTTGTAGTTTTATTTATTCAAGTTAATTAAACTTAAAAGCAGCATGAAGTAAAACTCATACAGCCATTTAGCGGCATCAACTAATATTTTCTCATTAATTTAACGTATACAAGTTTTATTTTTCAAGTTGATTAAACTTAAAATATCTAGTATTTTTTTTCCATAGCATTTTAGAACTTATAAGCATGAGTTGCTCTAATTTAAAGTATTTTAATTGCAATGTACAGAGCTCAGTCTATTCATTAAATTAAGTTTCTGATTAGAAAAGTCTGTTTTGAATAATTCCAATCCAATCTACTTGAAATTTTATGGTAGTTTTTCAGTTAAAACAAATAGAACATTTTTATAGTGTGCTTTGGTACATCTTTCTTCATTGAAATTAATTAGCCGCTACCTGACAATTATAACGTGAACATCATTGAATCCTGAGTGCGATCCATCTTCATTCACATGCCCACATGTGCTTCCCACTGACAAAGGGTCAAAGGTGAAATGCCATTCAGGTTGACATTTCACCGACCGCAGTGATGATTTATCACTGCAGGTCTTTATTGAAAGGCAGTGAAGACAGATGAGCCGGTAGAGGACTGAACTATGACTGAGTATCACCAGCTAACATGTTAAATTCATGCGTTTGGGCTCTGCAGTGGTGTGGTCATGCAGCGTTCCTCCCAAAAATCAAAAATCAGAAATTTCCATTCATCAGCTGTAGCTCCATCTTCTGTGGGATTCATAAATATATAAATAAATGAAACACTCATCTTGTTTCAGCAGAATTTTCTGTTGGTGTAGTTGATCTGTGATATTTCCCTTAAGGCAAGACACTACAGGCAAAACCAACATTTTTTTCTTGCAAAATACACATGGAGTTTATCTTACTACACTTCATCTATTAGCTTGTGTGGATTCCTCCTGAATTAATCAAAAGCTAGCATAAGACGATACCCCATTTGCATATTTAAACATAGTGTCATAAAAGTTGTAATACACAAAAATAATTTTATGAATATAAGTGATCAGCTGGGGATATTTCATTGTTTTTTTTATTTATACCCCCTTTTTTAAAGTGTTTTTCGCCTGTAGAGTCTTGCAAAATGCATGGACTTATACTTTAAAGGCCTTTTTCCTCAAAATGATTTTTCCCCCCTATACGCTGAGCCAGAAATCTCTATTTCAGTAGCACTTACACCAAAACTTTCCAGTTTTATTCCTATATTCTGAAGGTTGTTACAGTGGGATTTGTTCATATATTATTCACAGATTTTTTCCTAAAAGAAAATTGATTTTTTTATGGCTGTGGACAGTATTTTCTGATTTATGGAGTGATTAAAAAAAAGATATCTAAAATTCCCTCTGCAAAAACCTTGGACTCCTCTTCTCAAATTTTACACAACTCAATACATATTCAAGTAGATAATGATTTTTTGCTTATTTAAACATAAAATTTCAGAAACTTGTAATATAAAAAAAAAATAATTGCCTTAATGTATATAGTCAGCTGGGGAGGTTTCATGGTGATAAATAAAGCAGGACATCATAGTGACTCTGAAGTGCATCTTCACATTAAAAGTTTAACACACACACATGTTTTCTTTGGAAGCAAATCAATAATTGGTATTAAAGTGGTTTGAATTCCCCTCTTTGAAATGATCAAAATCTCATTTAAAAGTTGTACAAGTTAGTAAATGAGATTTCTTTAGTTTTTGTGACTTGAGGTTTAAGCTTGAATTGAATGTGAGCAAAATGAATATAGCTTTTTAAAAATTGTGCTTGACTTTGACCTGGTTAGCCCTAACAAGCTTTTTGAAAAGCACCACTTCAAACGACCTGTGAAAAAACTTTATACCACATTTACTCAGACGGTAACATGTTTCAGGGCTATGAATTAAGCAGTGTTTCTGTTTCAAGGATGTATTTCGTAGTGATTAAATTTCACAATAAGATGAAATTATTATGGTCCCATTTTCTTCCACTTCACCAGTTTTACACAGTTCAATTAACTCATCACATGCAGGGTAACTTGGCCTCAAAAACTGTTGTATATCCTCCGGGGCTCTGGAGGGCCTTTCTAAAGTTTGAAAAGATAACCCTGGCGATGTCATAAGGGTTATTTTGCATTATGAGAATTTTTAAAGCCACACTTGGGACTAAATCAGGATATCTCATCCTCTGCTGCTTAATTTCGAGTATTCTTCCATTCACTTGTCTCTCACAAGCCCATATTAAAATGATAAAGTACCTCTTTAATCATCGATATTAAGTCGCTGTTCATGTTTTGGCTTCTAATTGCCATGAATTTCCACTTGTAGACGACCAGCAGAGATTTTAACACGCTTTCAACACCAAACAGTGATACAGGAGAGTGATGGTTGATTTACCGTGTCTTTTAAAATGCTACTTGTGGGAGGTTGGTTCCAAGAGGTCAGGCTGGTGTGTGCCTGTGCTAACTAAGTAATGAAAACACCTGTGACATCCTCATAATTATTCAAAAGGCAGGTGAGTCAAGGCTTCAAAATAAGAGCTCTCACTAAACAACAAAAAAATCCTAACCATGTACACAACTAAAGCAGTTGAAGGGCATTTATTGTAAATACTTAAAAGTAAAATGGTCGAGGGGGAATGATTGGAGCTGGCAGTTGGGATTCAGGGGTTGAGACTTGAGCAGGGTAGGGCGGGAGCCTGTGGGAGCAGGTTTAGAGGAATATCAAGAGAAACTAAGTGAATCGGGATCTGGAGCAGCAGGGCAGAGGCAGAATGCTTAAACGTGACCAGACAGAGTGAATGAAGCAGGGACCAGAGTCAGGACTGAGAGAGGAAACAGAGGCGCAAATGACAAGAACGAGAAACCATAAGCAGCAAAAGTGGTACAAGGGGTTGAAATACTGCAGGCTGATGAGCTGATGAGAGGCAGGTGAGCAGAGAAGCAGATGAGGGAAGCCACGCCCACAACACACACACACACACACACACACACACAGGGAAAAACTGCTAGTTGCTGCTAGTCACTCTCTTTTTTCTAACATTTTATTCATATATTAACATATTTATTAATTTAGATAAACAAGCCTCCCCATGTTGATTAAATTTTCCTTTAATTGTGGTTTACATCACTAAACTTGGGTTTACTAAACAGATTAGTTTTTAATTATGGATTTTAAACTTATTTTGCTAAACTCTCAGACTAATCTTAGATTAAATAAATCATTGTTGATGCAACCTAGTTTTAGCGTGTTATTTCCATGTATATTACTCATTAAATTTATACTCTGGTTCATTAATTATTCTCCAAGTAACCCAGTGAATCTGTTTGTATCAAAGCAGCAAATGTGTCCATCAAATAAAATAATAGCAGATGTAGCACATAAAACAATCAAAACCTGAAATAGGCCATCAACGTCTAATTAGGTCTTTCTTATTAATTTGCTTCACTACTGATGAAATTTTATTTAATTATTTATTTATATATTTTCAGAAAAATGAGCAAGAAATTGATGAGAGACGAAAACAACAGTTTTAGAAAAGAAGAGGTATAAAGAAGAAAGGATGCATGTATTTGTAAATTTTCTTGATAATGTTTTGTGATGTTTACCTTAAACAGTATGAGTGCAGCAACACTACATATTCAGAGTTGTGTAGTTGGAGACTGCACTATATAGATACAACTGGATGTTCTCGCACTGCCCACATTAGGTCATCACGGGGTGACACACCAACAAAGACGCCTGCAGTGTGAGTGTCTCGCAGAGCCGAGCAGCATACGGCAACACCGTGCAATCACAACAATAAAGAGGAGAGTAAAGCAAAGGCCCAGAGACAACAAACAAACAACACAAGGACACAACAAAAACAGCAGGAATTTTGCTGCCTGATATTTGAGTCTGGCGTGTGAAGTGTGGCGTTGTCTGTCTGTCATGTTTAAAGGTCTTCATGTGTACATGTCCTGCTGATTGACACCTCACCTGTAACATGCTGCCTCCACAGCTCCGCGCTGGCCTCAAGGTGAACGTTGCAGCTCGTCACATTGATTTATATCCAGCAAACACACACAGACACATACATACACACACACATCCTTGCACACACATGCACTGATCAAACACACGCGCAAAGTCAATAATTTGACAGGTGTCAAACCCGGCTTTCGTCTGCCTCCCTCCCTTCTCCTTCGCCCTCATCCTTTTTTATTTTTTTTTCATTTCAGCATTCCTTCAGCACCAGAACTCCAGTGCCCCTGAGTATTAATTATTTGTATTGCCTGTGCTCTGATCTACGGTCTCCTGTTAGGATTTGCATGGATGGTGCAAGGCAGGCATGTCTAATCCTTTGCCACAGAGAATTCAGCATCTTTATATAATAAGGAACATGAAGAAAAGTTACAAAGTTCAGTGACGTATTAGCTGTTTCTCAGGTTTTCTCCAATGGTTCAAGATGAAGAATTCTGCAAGAAAGCTGCAATAAAAAGATTCAGATCGGATTTTTGGGGGCTTTTTACCATATATCAAACTTTCGGGTTTGGCAGTGGATCACTCAGAGAGAACAAAAAGATTTACTGATGAACCTACATTATTCACACACTCAGGGACACTTTGAGCCCTTAAAGTAAGGCATGAACACCCGCCTAGAGTGATGCCTCAATTAGATACTGGTTTTAACTCAAATTACCATTACTGAAATCCCAAGGTCACCGCGGCGTTTGGCTGAGGGATTTTAAGACCCATTTTATCTGCGAATCTCTGACTTCTGTCGTTTGAAGCTTTAATAGATGGTGCCGAGGATTCAGAGGGCACGTGTAATTAAATGTTCCCAGACTTGTAATAACTGTCACCAGGCTTAAACGTGTTAAAGCTAAGTGAACTGAATTGTGACTGGAAATAAGCAAGACTTTTTTATTGCTGGTACTGGCCTTATAACTGTTAGAAAAAGCTTATTGTCAAGCGTGGATTGTCCTGTTTTGCCACAATTTATGATGTTTTCCTACCTTGAAAATGTTCAATCACTTTTAGAATGAAGAATGAATGAAGAAAAGAATAGTTATAATGGTTGTTGTACGTCACCATCCATGGCCCTGAATCAAAAGATGTGTGTCAATTGTTCTGGACAAAGAGGAAAGTATAAAATTGAGTCCGCGCACTAAAAACTGCTCCCTCGGAATAAAGAAATATGTCTGTGAATGTCAATGATGCTGGATGTGCTGTGAGTCACTGTCCATGGTTCTGAATCAAGAATGTGCTCCACTTTCCATGGCCCTGAACAGAAGATTTGTAATGCTGTCCATGGTTCTGAATCAAAGATCTGTTTCACTGTCCACGGTTCCCATTCAAGGATGTGTGTCCATGGTTTTGAAGCAACAGAAGTCTGTTAATATCCATGGTCAATCAAGAGATGTGTCTGACTGTCCATGGTGCTTAATCAAGGATGTGTTCCTCTGTCCATGGTTGTGGATCGAGAATGTCTCTCAATGTTCATGGTGTGATCAGTGAGGTTTATCATGGCCCATGGTTTTGAATCAAGGACGTGTCTCAGTGTCCATGGCTTGGATTCAAGAATTATATGTTGCTGTCCATGGTGTTGAATCAAGGATGTGATTCACTGTCCATGGTGCTGAATCAAGGATGTGATTCACTGTCCATGGTGCTGAATCAAGAATTATGTGTCACTGTCCACGGTGCTGAATTAAAAGGTGTGTGTCACTGTCATTGGATCAAGGACATGTCTCAGTGTCCATGGCTTGGATTCAAGAATTATATGTCGCTGTCCATGGTGCTGAATCACTGTCCATGGTGCTGAATTAAAAGGTGTGTCACTGTCCATGGTACTGAATCAAGAATTGTGTGTCACTGTCCATGGTGCTGAATTAAAGGGTGTGTGTCACTGTCCATGGTGCTGAATTAAAAGGTGTGTGTCACTGTCCATGGTGCTGAATTAAAAGGTGTCACTGTCAGTGTTCTGAATCAAGATATATGTGTCACGGTCAATAGTTTCATATGAAGAATTGCGTGTCACTGTAAAAGGTTCTAAAGCAAGAAGTGAGTGTCTGTGTCCATGGTTCTGAATCAAGGAAGTGTGAATTGTGACATGAAATGATTTGCAAGTTTCATTGCCAGTGCTGTCCTTATATCCATTACAAAAAGCTGACTGTCAAGGGTTCTGTTTGGTCTTGGAGATTTTTTTCCCTTCAATTTATGACATTCTTATTCTTGTTTCTACTTTGAATATGAAAAAATGAACATGTTTTATTCACTTTTTGGGTGAAGAGGAGGACAAAAGGATGGTAATCATAATACATTGTGAAATGAAGAGGAGTGAAGGATTCCATTTCAAACTGATCATCTTTCTATTCT